>MU730048.1:0-117268 GCA_026770625.1 Nicotiana glauca
AAATCTCCCAAGTGGCGACTCTAAATCTTTTAATAAAAGAATCCCGTTTCAATTGTCCTTTAATTGGAAAAACTCTTTTTGTTTATCCCTTCGCTGGGGTGTAAGCGCCGTAAAAAAGAGGTGTGACAGGGAACATGTTGGAATTTTGTTTTTGTGAACCTCTTTCTCAACTCCTGTACATGATACAGGTATGGGAGTATCTTAGAGTTCTTGGTTGTCTATTCTTCTCGGACCTGATGTATAAGCAAGTCTGAATCTCCAATCACTAGCAACTCTTGGACTGTTCATGTCAATGGCCATCTTGAGCCCTAAGATTCAAGCTTCGTACTCTACCATATTGTTAGTGTAAGGGAAACTGAGCTTGGCGGATGCCGGATAATGCTGGCCAGTTTCTGATACTAGGACTGCTCCTGTGCCAACTCCTTTGAGATTTGCTGCTCTACTGAAAAACTTCCTCCAGCCATCATAGGACTCTGCGATGTCTTCTCCTACAAATGATACCTCCTTGTCAGGAAAATACATCTTCAGGAGTTCGTATTCTCCATCTACAGTATTTTCTGCAAGGTGCTCTGCTAGTGCCTGTCATACGACTACTTTCTGTGTCACATAGACAATGTCGAATCCACTCAACAGGATTTGCCACTTGGCTAGATTGCCAGTGGGCATGGGCTTCTAAGAGATGTATTTCAATGGATCCATCCTTGATATGTCATACGTATTATAGGCACAGAAATAGTGCCTTAGCTTTTGATCTACCCAAGTCAAAGAATAGCAGGTGCGTTCTAATCGAGAATATCGGGCTTCGTACGGGGTGAACTTCTTGCTGAGATAATAAATGGCTTGCTCTTTTCTCACTGTTTCAACATGCTTCCCTAGAACACAATCGAACGCTCTATCCAATACTGCAAGGTAGAGTATTAGGGTTCTACCTGGCTCGGGCGGGACCAAAACTGGTGGTGTTGACAAGTACTCCTTGATTTTGTCGAAGGGCATTTGGCACTCGTCGTTCCATTTGGTAGCGGCATCCTTTTTCGACATCTTGAAGATCGGCTCACAGATAATGGTAGATTGTGCTATAAACCGGCTGATGTAGTTAAGTCTCCCCAAGAAACTCATTACTTCTTTCTTGTTCTTTGGCGGTGGCAATTCTTGGATAGCTTTGACCTTTGATGGATCCAGTTCTATCCCTCGGCAACTCACAATGAACCCACGTTATTTTTCAGCAGGAACCCCAAAAGCATATTTCACGAGATTCAGCTTCAAGTTGTACCTTCTCAGTCTATTGAAGAATTTCCTCAAATCATCCATGTGATCAGCAAATTTCTTTGACTTGATGAAGACGTCGTCTACATATACTTCGATCTCCTTTTGTATCATTTCATGAAAAATGGTGGTCATAGCCCTTATGTAGGTGGCCCCTGCATTCTTTAACCCGAACGACATCATCTTATAGCAGTACATTCCCCATAGCGTGATGAAAGCCGTTTTCTCAGCATCTTCTTCATCCATCCAGATCTGATGATACCCAGCAAAACAATCTACAAATGATTGCAACTCGTGCTTGGCACAATTGTCAATCAATATGTGTATCTTCGACAAGGGGAAGTCATCTTTTGGACTGGCCCGATTGAGATCCCAATAGTCAACACAGACTCTAACCTTCCCATACTTCTTCGGCACTAGCACAATGTTGGCTAACCATGTTGGGTACTCCACTACCCTGAGAACCTTAGCTTTGACCTGCTTAGTGACTTCTTCCTTGATTTTCAGACTCATATCTGGCTTGAACTTTCTGAGCTTCTGTTTTACTGGAGGACAGGCCGGATCAATTGGCAATTTGTGAGCCACAATAGATGTACACAAACCAGTCATGTCGTCGTACGAACGGGCAAATATGTCCTCACACTCTCTTAAAAACTATGTATATTCTTTATTTTCTGATGGTGACAGATGAACGTTGATTCGTGTTTCTTTGATGTTCTCTGCATCTCCCAGGTTGACAATCTCAGTCTCGTCCAAGTTGGACTTAGGCCTATTTTTGAAATTCTCAACTTCCTTAACAATCTTTTCCGGTATATCATCTTCTTCTGAATCTATGTCCGTTTGTTGCGTTGTCTCGTTGCATGTCACAGTCATTAGTTCATCAAGATAAGTAATAGTAATGTTGTATAAGTAAAGTAATGAGAGAAAATAATAAGAGTAAGATTTATAAGAAAATCGAAATGCTTTGATAAATTCCATAAATGTTTTGAACATTGGAGCTCTTTCTTGCAAAAATTAAAATGCGAAAGGAAAGTAAACTAGTAAAATCAAATAGTTCAAGGTGCTTGTTCAGCCTTGCTACCCCGAGGCATGCCGAGATTTGGTGGTTCTGGTAGTCTAGTTGTTGAGGCATGCTCCTGTGCCTACCGCATGTATGGAAGGTCCTTCCTCCCCCCTCCTCCTCAAAAATTAAACAACAATCCATATCATCGTCTTCTAGGAACAAATTCCTCATTACCGCTAGGACTTCTTCTTCTGACCCATAGATGACCTAGGCTGGTTGGAAGGTCTGCTCTAAACGGGGTATCGACTGCTCCAATGGATAGTAAGGACCGCTCCAGGGTGGCGACCATCTGTTGAATTCTTTCCAGGTATACTCATACCCCAATTCGAAGGTGGTGCCGTGTTTTTTGAGCTTGATGGTCTTAGCAATTCCTTGGAGATTGTTTCCAAGTCCCTTGCCAGGTTCATACTCACTCCAGTTTAATATGCTTTCAATTTTGTTGTCCCTCCATTTGTCCTTATCGACGGCGTTGACTCGTTCCATGTGGTGGTAAGTTTCTCCGCCTATCCTTCTTCTTCCTTTCATTGCTGGGATGGTTTGGATACTGTATATGGGATTGCTACTGTCGTTGTAAATGATCACCTCTTAGTGATTCCACTCAAACTTTACTGCCTGATGTAGTGTTGATGCCACAGCCCCGGCGGCATGAATCCATGGTCGTCCCAACAATAAATTGTAAGACGCTGACACGTCTATCACTTGAAAATCAACATCAAATCAAGTAGGCCCCATTTGCAAACATAAGCTAATCTTCCCAATATTGGACCTTTGAGAACCGTCGAAAGCTTTAACGTTGATGGCCCCGTCCTTGATTTCATGCTGCCCTTTTACTAATGTCCTGAGTGTTACCAACGGACAAATGTTGAGTCTGGACCCTCCATCGAACAGGATCCTGGTGATAAAATAATCTTCGCACTGCACAGTGATGTGCAATGCCTTGTTGTGACTCAATCCTTCCGGTGGCAGCTCATTTTCGTGGAAAGTGATCTTGTGACTCTCCAATTACTGACCTACTATGTTAGCCATCTCTCTACCGGTGATGTTGGTCGGTACATATTCCTCACTCAATACTCTTAACAAAACATTCTTGTGTGTATAAGAACTATGTAGTAAATCAAGGATAAAAATCTGCGCCGGTGTTTTGTTCAGCTGATCAATGACTGAGTATTCCTTCACTTGTATCTTTCTCCAGAGATCATCGAGCCTAGTTTTAGTGATGGATTGTCGACCAGGGGTCTGCTTACTCGACTCAGCCAAGTGTTCAGGGGTATAAACCCTGACAGTTCTTATCATAGCTTATGCGGCAACTACTTTCCCGAACTTGGATTTCCCTTTCCTTTTTGCCTCGGCTGTGTATTCCCATGGTATGGCTTTTGTGTGGAATGGTGTTAAGGCTGTCCTTACCACTAGAATGGGCACCCTTACTTTGGAAGGTAATACAACAACTTCAAATGGCTCAGGAGCCTTTGGGGACCCAAACTCGACCTCAATTGGTGTTGGCGTCTTTGCAGAGGATGGTGTTTCAAACTCAAGTGGTATGGACATGTTCACCTCGGTATATCCAGAAGGCTGAATCTAGACTAAAATAAGATTAAGGGTGACAGTTGGTTTCTCTGGATCTTCGCCTTCTGCGATCAAACCGGTTGATCCCTTGGGATCCCAATCATCCTCTATTTCAATCATGTAAACACCTCCACCCTTATGGTCTGGTAGAGGGTTATTGCGGACATTCGGAGCAAGCTTCTTTGCCACGATGATCTTGTTGTCAATCAAAGCCTGGATCTTATCCTTCAGGGAGCGACATTCATCAATGGTATGCCCCTTCATGCCAGAATGGTATGCATAGGTTTTATTTGGGTTGACCCATTGGGTTCAGGGGTTATAGCAGGGATTGGGGTGACATAACCAGTAGCTTTGAGATTTTCGTACAGCTGGTCAATTTGTCTAGGAAAGTTTTGACGAGAGGAAGTTGATTGATAGTAGGATTGTTGGGTGTTGTAAGCTTGGTAGATATGTGCAGGCTGGGAATATCTGGGTGAAGCAGATTGGTATGTAGGGGGTGGAGGTGATTGATAAGTAGGCGAAGTTTGGTAGGAAGGTGTGAGTGTTTGGAAATTTGGAGTGGGTTGATATGTAAGTGGAGGCATTGGATACGTTTGGTATTTGACAGGTGATTTGGTTCTCTGTGTAACCATTACGGCGGCTACGTCCCTTTTCTTGGATGTACCACCAAACTGTAGGGCCTTATTAGTAGCTTGCAAGGCTTCAAAGTTAGTAACCATACCGCTCTTGATACCTTCCTCGATCATTTCTCCTAGCTTGATATGTCCGAAAATTTATGGTTCTCGATCAGCATCAGTCTTACATAGTATTGCGTATCTTGAGCCCGGACAAAAACTTATTCATTTTTTCTTCCCCTAAAGCAGGTTGAACCTTAGCAGCCTCTGATCTCTAACGAGTGGCATACTTGCGGAATGTTTCTGTTGGTGTCTTCTTTAAAATCTAAATTTAAAACACATCCGGTGCATTTTCCATATTGAACCTGAATCTGTCTATGAAATCGGATGCCATACATACCCAGTTTGACCACTTCATTGGGTCTTGGCTAATGTACCAAGACAGAGTATATCCTTTCAGGCTCCTCATGAAAAGCTTCATGCGAATCTTCTCGTCTTTTCCTACTCCGACCAGCTTGTTGCAGTATGTTCTCAAGTGAACTCTAGGATGCCCTGTACCATCAAACATTTTGAACTTGGGAGGTTTGTACCCCTCGGGCAGTTCGACATCGGGCTGTATGCATAGATCTTCATAGTTTAGCCCCTCAATTCCCTTACTTCCTTCAATGCCTTGAATTCTTGTGGTCAACCTTTTAATCTCTTCGGCCAAATTTTTGATGAGAGAGTCCTTATCATTGGACTCAGGTGTGCTTGAGATGGGCTGGGTGGAGTGTAGCACATTCTCCACGTAGATAGGGGCATTGTGTTGGGTGTGGCAGTAGTTATTTGTGGAGTTCAAAAGTTCCGGGATGAGCAGTGGAGCATTGTTGGGAGTGTGGCAAGTATTGCAGTGGTGGTGAGGAGCGGGTTGCCTTGGGATGTTTTATGGAGGTATGGCATTTTGAGTATTTGGGAAGGTAACTTCTGGAGTGGTAAGGGAAAATGACATACTTGCCAAATTCCGGACTTGATCAAGCTTTTCTTGGAATATCAGTAGTTTTTGTTCTATCTGAGAGGCATTTTCCTTGGGGACCATAGCACCACGAGTGACCTCTACCTATTCAGCTGAGTTGTTTGAATCTTCCATTCTTCTTTTGCTTTTGTGCCTGACAGGACTAGGAGGAGGAGTAGGTGGAGGGCCCTTGGATCTTGTAAAATATGCTGATGTTGCTAGAGTTCGCGAACTAACCTTTTGGGAGGGGAATAAATAAAAATTAAATACAAAAGCTGATAATTTAGTAAGGATCATAAGTAAAAATGTTGCGATATTTAAATACGTAGTGTAGGGAATATAAAGCGTGTCCTAATTGGGGGACCTCGTTGTACCCGAGGTAGGCCTAGCGACAAGTTAATTTGGAGAACTTAGAATGCTAAATGCCTCATTTAATTGATAAAAGTAGACGAATTCCAAAATGACACTAAATAACAAAAAATAAAATGTTAGTAGTGGCCATAGGTCTTATTACATGTCAGTAGTGGCCATAGGCCTTATTTTGTCCCAGAAGGACCTTTCCCAGACTCGACAGTGTTATCTCCCTCGAACAGCTCTCCCAGCTCGTGCAGTCCTAGCAGCAAGTAAGCCCTGGCAAGATGTCCGCCTTTATTTCCTTCAGTAGATCGGCAGTCTTCGACCATTTTCAGAAACTTCTTTTCCAGTTCCACTATACCCCGCTCCAAATAGACCAGTCATTTGTTGGCGCTGACAGCCATATCCTTCCACTCTTCAATTAGTTTCTGATTGGCTTCTTGTATCTCACGATGCTCATTTTCACATTCTCTAATCCTTTTTGCACAGTTGGTTGTACTTTACTTGTGCATCAGCCTTTTCATTGATGATCCTGTGACCTCGAACAAACTCGGGTTGACCCAAATTGTTGTAATTGTCCTCCAGCCAGCCTGAATAGTGTGGGGTATAACCAATATGGTAGCAATCTGGTCCAATGGTGTCCTTTCCCAAGACAATTTTGTAGTGCCACATATGCTGAGCCTAGCACCTGTACGGACTATCGTCATTCTAGAAGTCAGCCCAAAAGTGACTCATCTTGTTGACCCTTGGTATAACCTGCTTTCTACCAGCCTGCCTCATAACTCAGAAAGGGACATAAGGGTAGGTTCCCCTCAAACCGATCAGTATCATAAATGGCGCATCCCTAGATCGAACGATGAATTCTTCAGCAGGGAACCACTCGAACATCCATTGCACTCGATCCTCAGTCAGATTATCAAAGAGTTAGACCCATTCTCTAGCATTCTCCGATTGGGCGAACATGTTGGGCATATAATTCATTCTCTTTGGGGTGATGAAAGGCGATATGATTGTTCCAGTCCCTACGATGGATTTCCTATCGGCACTCACCCTTTTGTAGATGTTCCATGAGCCACAGTTGAAGTAGCAGATTACAACCCTCAAAATGTTTGACTCCCTGTTCATACCTTTCTAAGGCTCGGTATATTTCCGCAATGATCATTGGCACGGGACTGAATGGTCATCCGTCAATTCCTTCCATTGGAGATTTGGTGACCATAGCTAGTCTGGTATGGATTCTTGTTTTCATCATTAGAAACACTATCATCCCCAAGAAACAGAACATGAAGACGGAAGACCCTTCGATGGATATACCCCAATGATGTAAAAGCGAACTCGTCAGGATAAGTACGCTAAGATTTGTTGTGACCGTACCTTTCATACAAATAGTCAAAGGGGATGTATGACTCCTTCAAACATGTCAAGTCTGGATTCTTCTTTAGACCCATCATTTTGAGAAAACATCTACCCTTGCAGTTTTCTGGCATAAACAAACCCGTAGTTTCCCACGGTATTCCAGCCAGTCCTCCTATTTCCTTAAGCAAAGGTGTCATCTCAACTACTCCGAAGTGGAATGCTGACCTATCACAATCCCAGAATAGAGTGGCAACTTCTATGATTTTGTTGCCGTGTTGAATTTCTAGGAGATAAGGTAGGCTTCCTAGATATTTCCTGACAAGAGCTTGATCATTGGAATAAAGATCCTCCCACCAGCTAAGTAATTTGGGGTGGTGTTGGTGACCATGCCGAATCTAGGGACTTCGTGCCTCATTTATGCAAGACAAAAGGTTAGGACCTTACCCCGTCAGACTCTACTATTTAATATCAATAATTAGCATAAAAGTACTTTAGTTCTCCAAATAAATGCACAGAACTTGATAATGTCCGTTTGGGTTTCAGGGAAACATAGTGGACTTTGAACAAGGCTATCTTAAATAGTCATTATGCGGACAACATAATTGACTCAACTAGGTTTGGCCTTGATGCATGCATAATTTAAAGAGAAATAGTTTCTATGGGATTTTATGCCGGTACCTTTTAGCGGACAACTCAAGAGGGAAAGGCGCGGAACTGTCGACAGCACTGCTGATCGACTAGTTTTACCGCAAATATGCCTTTGTCGGATTTAGGGGGTGATAATATCGGAAGGGCACAATCACTCATTATAAGCGTTGCTATGGTATTTTGTTTGGCACAAGTGGAATATGATGTTGAATATGCAGTTACAATAATTAACAAGTTGTCACGTATTTTCACGTTCATAAAGTAATAACTACAACAGTTTCTCATAATTTACAATAGCATTAAAGAAAAGCGATAAAGGAAAGTATTAAGGGAAATAAAGGAAAGAAACAAAGAGCCAAGTTAGTGTCATAGTAGAAGAAGGAATAAATACTTACAGGCTTTTAAACAAGTAAAGACATATAAAGAAGCATAAAGTCACACATAGCATGAAATGGTAAAAGCCTTAAAACAAATCCCCAGCAGAGTCGCCATGCTGTCGATGCCCCTTTTTCCGGGCAAAATCGGGTTTATGACATTTGAGAGGACATCTAATTTCCTTTTGGTAATTGGGTTTGAATTGAAGAGTCTCCACCTAATGATTAAGTGCATTAGAACACTAAGAAGAAGATTGGGTAAGGGCTTGAAATTATCTTGAGGGGAAGGTATTAGGCACCCCTTGAGATCCACTAGTGTGGTTTCCGTCCATGCTATAATTATGACTTTAAGGGCAAAAACAAATAGACAAGCAAGGATTACAAATACGAGGGGGTTTTCACATAATGGTTGCAAGCAATTTGAAGTTAAAACAAAGTTAAAGAAGCTTGCAGTTTTAAAATTCGGAATAAACAAGTAAAAAAAAGGAAAACTTTCACATAATTGCTGCAAGTAATTGAAGTTAAAAACAGTTAAAGACGCTGAAATTTGAGAAAAGTAGTTTTTGAAATAAAAGTAAACAAGCAAAGGGAAGGGGGAGTTCTAGGTTTATAAATAATATGGATCACCCCACACAACACCCAGTAACTGTTTTTACACATGGTGTTATCGCGTGGTAATCATATCCATATCTACCCTTTCCCACCCTGTTAGGGTATTAAACACGGAATGGTCTCGTTTTACTTATTACATGCTATTACCCGCCCCAATCCTATCAGCCCCGGAGGTATTTGGGACTACTAATCCTAAAAGGAAGGGATGTGAGGTTTTATAGTTTCAAAAGGACAAAATTCTAAGGCGACAATCAAAACACATATGTAACAAATATGGGGGAGAAGCACATAACAGATAGAAAGGCTCAAACAAACCTCCTTAAAAACAAAGAGAAGCATATAGTTTAGCATGCCTTTACACGTACTTGTTAGGGTCTGTTTAAACTTAAGAGTTGTGGCAGATTAATCTATTACATATTTCAGATAAGAAGCCCAAATCAGGCCTACCTGCTGGTTGTAGTTAATAAGACCTGGTTTAAATTTATAAGTTACCCTAAGGCTTGCCTAAGTGTTAAACGAAACCTATAGGAAAGATATCTATCAGTTTCAAAAAAGAAAAATATTGATTCTAAAGAAGAGGACTTGTTAATTACAGAAAACATAAATTATGCAGATGTTAAGCATTTGATACTACTGACTGAGACTTATAAGCGAATGTTCGATTCAGATTTAGTTGATAGTTTCTATATGCATGATTTCTAGGTGTTACTGATTTTAAAATATTTTTTACAATCGAAACAAAAGTACAGAAGTCTTATAGGCATGGTATCTAAATGCTGTTAGTTATTTAAACCTATTAAACGGGTTTGCCTAGAGATAGATTCAGATGCAAAATTTAGGAAGTCCTATAGGTATATTATCTACATGATATGTAGCATTTCAACGATGACTTATAGACATGGTCTTTATATAATGCAGAACCTATAGACATGGTTTCTATATGAAATGCAGAACCTATAGACATGGTTTCTATATGAAATGCATAACCTATGGACATGGTATCTATATGAAATAGAGAAACGAAAGTTGAAAGCAGGATATAAGTGCAGAAGTATAATTGTAGACGTGTGATTTTTGACCCTCCCCAAGATTTTTCATATTTTAGCATGTAAATATTTAATTTAGGCCTAATATAGCTATTTCAACTATTTTTGACTTCTCTACTTTATTTTTGTCATAAAAATGAAAAATACAAAAATGGGTGCATATTATTCTATTTTAATCATGTATTAGATATTTTTAGAAGGATATGTTCCTTTGAACCTATTTTTATTTTAATATAATATTTTAAAAATATAAAAAATAGTACCTTATTTTTTATCTTTATATAATTTCGAAAATACAAAAAAGTATAGTTTCATTAATATTTTTGTAGTCATTTTAAACTTGAAAAAATACCCAAAAATAGTTGTGTTTTAATTGTCAGTCTCATTTTAATAGTTATTTTGCCTACGCAGGATTAATTAAATAAGATCGTATTTTTATTCTCGGTTGCGGGGAAAGAATAACATTCGGGTTCAAACGACCCATTTTTAGGCCTAAAATTCGGACCTAGCCCATAACAACCCAAGCCCAATACCCTAAAACCTATACCTAGACTCTATAAAAGGAAAAAGTAAACCCTAAAGAGGGGGAGCTGACACTACACGGACATTTTTTGAACACAATAGGGAGGGGGTAACATTTTGAACACTCACTACAAGAAATTGGATAATTAGTGGCGACATTTAGCAGCAACTCTATAAGTTGCTACAGATGTATATTATCAGCAGCGACTTTAAAAGTCGCCACAGTTTGAATATATTTACAAGCAACTATTTCAGGGTCGCCTCTAAAGAGGCTAAAATTTTCACTGCCGCTGAAACTAAAATTTTGGCTCCATATTTATTGTGGCGACTTTTGTGAAGTCGCCGCTAATATGAATTGCAGCGATTGGGTCACTCTTATTCCCATTTAAACTAACAAAAGAAACTAATCAATACATAAAACATTAAACTTGGTCCAAAGGCAGTAGCAGCAAACTCTCTTCTCGGAAACATCGAATCGAAGTGAAGAACAGAGATTTGCCAAAAATCAGTCCTCTATAGCTAGAAATACCAAATTGAAACCCAAAATCGGTCCTCTCTAGCTAGAAAGCTATCCAGATAATAGAAATCCCAAATCGAAATCCCTCAAAAATCTCACCAAAATCGAAATCCCTCAAATCAGAATGTGAATTCGATTGGGTTTTTATGATACTTGCCGGAAACTTCATTTTGAAGCTAAATATCAAGATTGGAAGCTGGTTTGACACGAGTTTTGGTTTGAATTTGTGAATGAGTGCGAAGAAGAAGACCACTAGTTCTTTCGATTCAAAGCTTCTTCAACTTCAAGTATTCAAGAACTTGATTACTGCTGCGAAAGTCGGCGAAGGGAAAGAAGATATAAAAGTGAAATTTTAACAACTTAGGTATGTTAAAATTCCTAATCTTTTAGACTCGGCATTTAGAACTGTACAACTCCTTGCTAAAGCTTTAGTCGGGTCATATTTTAAACTAGTTCAGCTTGTACCCCGTAGCGTGCTTCTTCCTTGTTGTGTTCGAGATTTAAAGGAATAGTATGAAACTATGAATCTGATTGAATATTGTTAGTTCCCTAAAGACTTGCCAGCGATGAAGTTTATGTGGCCAGCTAGTATGATTTCATGGCATGCTGTATTTGTTTCTGCTGATTTGTCGTGTATTGTTTTGTAGTCGAATTGAAGTGTTTTAAGTTAGCTTGAATTTGTCGAAATAAGCGTAAATTAACATAGCCTTCCGCAAAAGCTGTTGTGTAAAAGCTGTTGTTTCCGCAAAAGCTGTTGTTCCACAAAAATGAAACAATTTTCCAGTTTTATCTTTTTTCCTGCCCATGATTGTCCATCAAGATGTCCTTCTGCTGCCTTTTTGCTCTCGATTTTACCTAGTTTCTTGTTGTTTTTTGTTGATTTCCACTCTTGGATTCCTTCATTGTATGTCCTGCTGTGATGAGGTGTTGTATTCCCAATCCAATTTGTACTATGCTTGTCCGAAAATCCTAGCCAACATTGCCTTGTGGATTGCCATTTCCAAATTTGCTCCATCATAAATTGCATGAGCTCTATGTCGCATGTGATTCCTATGTTGTTGACTGACCTTGTTCTGTGAATTGATGCCTGGGGTGATGTATTATGGTGCTGCATTTGTCTTATCTGTTGAGAAGTATCCATCATCAATGAGAAGAAAGAGCACAATGTCCTTGACTCCTTGTCCTATTGGTAGTGGACTGTTCTGCAATTTTTATATGTGGCAGTGAGTGTTGCACTCAAATATGCCTGGCTCCCTGTGTCCTGAATTTTCTTTCCTGTCCTATGTTGCATGAGTCGTGTCCAAAACTATATCATCCAACTGATTTGTTTCAACTCAACTGTCCACAGGATGTATATATATATATGTGACACAGTCTTTTTGAGTGTTTCCCTTGTGAATTACATATTGTTTTCCTACCTCTGTGATTGCAGTAAAATTTTGGATTTCTGAGAAAAGCAGTTTGCAATTCCTAGATATTTTAGTCTGCAACCTGCTCCTTTTTGTCTCTAGACTTTTAGCCACCTCTAACTTCATTCCACTGGGCTGGGTGCAAAGCACCACTACCACCAGCTGGAAATCCATTAGAAAGTAGTGCTTAGAGACCTCACCTGCAAAAAAGAAATTTTTCTTTGCTAGTTTATTTTGGATTACATGATTATCTTTTTTGTTATTTGATTTTCTGCATATTAGCTGCATGTTTCCATACAATTTTTCTGTTTAAGTTGGGTGTTTTTATGTGGACTTCTTGTTAAGTTTAATGCTTAATCTATTGATGTTACGACCTGAGTTAGTTTTTAGTGTTGTTTATAGAGTAGAGTACCTTGTTCATTCTGTAAATATATCTTACAGTGACAAGAGCATGTCTTTGTCCAGTGAATCTCTTTGTTTTGTCTTGCTTTTGTCTAGTAGATTTCTTACTGTTTGCTGCATTTTCATGTTTGGCTACTAAAGGAAATTTAGTATCATTCCTGCCACTCAATTGGTACTGACAAGCTTAGGCCTCCACAATTTCCATACGAGCAACTTGTTTTATGATTGAATAATGTGTTTTTGTGACTGCTTGGGGTACACCAAAATAGATGCATGTAGTAATGATTGTATTTTATATTGGCGTGATTATACCGATGTCCAAGCATGTCCTAAGTGTGGTAAGTCCAGATGAAAGTCCGAAGAACACGGAGGCAAGAAAGTAGCTCATAAAATCTTGCGGCATTTTCCAATCAAACCAAGGCTTCAAAGATTGTACATGGCAAGAGAAACAGCTAAAAAGATGAGGTGGCACAAGGAGGAAAATGCTGATGATGGTGTCTTGAGACATCCATTTGACTCAATAACATGGAAATCCTTTGATGCACGACATCCCACCTTTTTAGCTGAGTTAAGAAATGTTCGATTAGGTTTGGCGAGTGACGGTTTCCAACCTTATGGGAACATGAGTTCTAATCATAGCATTTGGCCAGTCGTACTAGCTACGTATAACTTGCCACCATGGGATTGCATGAAAAATCCATATTTCATGATGACACTTCTTATTCCAGGCCCCAAGTGTCCATGCAATGATATCGATTTATATTTACAACCAATGATTGAAGAGTTGAAATAATTATGGGACGGGGTGGAGACTTATGATGCACACTCAAAATCTAATTTTCTGATGCGTGTGGCTATAATGTGGATGATCAATGACTTTCCTGCGTATGGAAATCTTTTAGGATGGTCAACCAAAGACAAGCTTGCATGCCCTTATTGCCATAAAGATACACAATCGACTTCCTTGCTGAGTAAGTTGTGTTATATGGGTCATCGTCGCTTCGTTCCCATGGACCATCCATGGCGGAGAAGTAGGGCGTTATTTGATGGGAAAGTTGAAGTGGGAGTTGCACCTAACCCTTTAACAGGTGATGAAGCACTTGTGCAATTATAAGCTTTGGGTAATGTGAGTTTTGGTAAAGGACAAACGAGAAAGCGTGATGTTCATAGCAATGCGTGCAATTGGAAGAAGAAAAGGATCTTTTTCCAATTGCCTTATTGGAAGAGTCTTATGTTACGACATAACCTTGATGTGATGCACATCGAAAGAAATGTGTCCGATAATATTATATCAACTGTCATGAATATGGTTGGAAAGACAAAATACACATTGAAAAGTAGATATGACTTGATGGATCTTGGAATCAGAGAAAGGTTGCATCCTATTGAGTATGGGAACAATATTTTGTTACCGGCAGCATGCTATGCATTGTCCGCAGAAGAGAAGCTGAAGGTATGCAGTTTCTTAGCTAATCTGAAGGTTCCTGATGCATTTTCCTCAAATGTTTCAAGGTATGTCAACGTACAAGAGAAAAAGATACATGGATTGAAATGTCACGATCATCATGTATTGTTGCAAGACATTTTTCCAGTAGCTATATGTGGTTTGCTACCCAAGGAAGTGTGTGATCCAATTATAGCCTTAGGAAAGTTTTTCAAGAATATATACTCTAAGTGCTTGACGATTGAAGATCTTGATATTCTAGAGGCAGAAATTCCTGTTATTTTGACCAAACTTCAATTTGTTTTCCCTCCGGCTTTCTTTGATGTCATGGTTCATTTGCCAAGTGAGGCAAAACTTGGTGCACCAGCTCAATATCAGAATATGTATCCTATTGAGAGGTAATTTGTTGTTTAATAATTTCGATGCTATAGTTTAAGAATGACACACATTATATTAATAAGTCATTTTATATAGGTATCTACGAACACTTAAGTCATATGTTCGCAACAAAAATCGTCTAGAAGGTTTAATTGCAGAAGGTTATTTGGCAGAGGAAAGCCTCACATTTTGCTCACGATACTTGAAGAATATCTCAACAAAGTTCAATAAATCAACTAGGAATGGCGATTGATCTATGTCAAATGATGAGATGTATATCTTTAAAAAAAGTGGGGAAACAAAAGGTGCCTCAGAAGGCATTACGCTATCTCATGATGAGTTTAAACAAGCATGTATGTATGTGCTTCAAAATTGTGAAGAGGTTTCACATTTCATGGAGTAAGTCTCTTATTAACTTCAAGATAGTTTCACATTGAGATAATTTAAATCTGATTTATCTTGGCTAACTTAAAATGTAGGGAATATACAAGAGAGATTGAAAACCAAAGTTCAATGAGAGCTCATAAAAATGGGTTTCTTGATTGGTTTCGCGCACGTGTAGGTGTCTACTCAAATTATAATATTGATATTAGTTTATTCATCCCATCATGTTATTGGTCATAACAATATTGTTCGTCTTTGTAGATATTTGTACTATCTACACAAGGACACGCAAATGATGAGCTCATAAGCTTAGCCGTCGGTCCTTCACCGTTAGTACATCGATATTCAGCATTTGTGGTGAATGGACTTAGACTCCATACAAAAAAGCTTGCATTGAGAAGAAAAATGCAGAATAGTGGTGTTCTTGCGAGAGGAGATGATTCAGACTCTAATAAGGAGTATTATGGTGTATTAGAGGACATTTATGAGTTATCTTATGTGGGAAACAGAAAAGTTTACTTATTCAAGTGTCATTGGTGGGATGTGGCTCTCTTAGGAAGAGAATATAAGATTGACAAATATGGCTTCACAAGTGTGAATACTCGGTGTGCTTTGAATACAAATGAGCCATTTGTGTTAGCATCTCAGTCAGAACAAGTCTTTTACTTGGACGACATGGTAGATAATGATTGGCTTGTTGTTGTGAAGCCAAATCCTCGCGACCTTTTTAAAATGCCTCATAATGATGATAATTGTGTAGATATCGAAGATGAAGAATTACTGAATGAAGAAGTTTATTAGCAAGAGGAAGCTGAATTTAATACTTTGTGCACCAATGACCAAGAAAATATTATTAAGGTGTCTCTACATAGGGATAATGTTGAATCATAAAGTATTAACTACGATCATGCAAGTACGCAAGCTCAAAACAATGTGCATAATGAGGAAGATGATTTCATCAATCACAATCATATAGAAATATCAGAGAGTGAAGATAGCGAATAAGAATTATTTGATGATGATGATGGGGAGGACACTGATACATCCTCTTGAAGACTAAGAAGCAAAAGACTAATGATATACATGTTACATCCTATTTTGAAAATTCTCTATATTTTTGTCCATGACATTATATTATCCCATGTATTTGTTTGGAACTGTCAATGAACCAAAGATTAGTGAAGCTTGAATCTTTATATTTCTTTTTTGATTTTCTTCTGATGCTTGAAGCTTTATGTCTATGTCTCATTTTTGAAGTTCTCTATATGTTTTTTCTTATTTGGTGATTAAACTATATGAAATAGGTCAACATAATAAAAATATATGCAGAAAATTTCTAAAAGGTTGAAACTATTGATGCATTGCTACAGATTATAGCATCTATTTGAAACTCCTGAATCCTGCACTTTCTACTGATGCATTGCTACAGATTATAGCATCAAAGATGCTGATACCACTCCCACAAACCATACCAGTTGAGGGATCAGAACATTAGAGGGCCACCTGTAAAACATAAAATAGTGTTAGTGAAAATGAGAGCATTTCTGCTATGTTTTTCAGAAATATTGTGTTTGGCAGGTTCTTAGCTAATATGAAGGTTCCTGATACGGTGTATAGATGGTAGATGGGATGCTTTTCTATGTGGTTGTGTGTGTCTGCTGTAATGTGCCTTAGACCATTGCTGTTCTCCATCTATTTTGCTTCTTTTGGCCCTAAAACAATGATAAAGATATTGACTAATACTTCCATATTTGAGCCAGTACATATTCAGCAATTATACTGCCATAAAAATAATTGTTATTCTCTATTCTAATCAATCATTTTCTTTGTATGTTTTATTGCAGGAAATGAGAGGAATTGGACGAGGAAAACGTGGGAGAGGCGGGACGAGCTGTGGTTGTGAAAAATTTCAAGGACGTGGCAATTTTGGAGCGACGTCTTAGCTACACATACAGACCGGACGTGTATCTCATGCATCTGTAGAGATAGGATAACCAAGTAACCCGAGTCAAGGACCTTTACAGACCGGATGAGTATCTCCTAACTCTCTCCGAATACCTTCTTTAGAAACACAATCATCACGAAATGTAGCAGAAACTGTGCATTGCTCTCCAGAGGCTGAAAATTGTGTAAGTTAGTTTCTGTTTTTTGTTGTTCTGTGAAAATTATTTTTACTGATTGAGTGGAGCTACTAATGAACAATAGTATCCTTTTACTTTGCAGTTTCTTCCGGCAATAAAAAAAGGAAGAGGAAAATACAAATCTAAAAGTTTAGAAGTAAAAACTAAGTGTGGTGGCAAAATCAAAATTATGATTCCAGATGACATTGATAGAGAAGTAGGTTCTGGGGCTAGAGATATTGTTAATTACTGTGGTTGGGTCATGAGGAGCACTATCTCGTTCCAAGATGGAAATTGGCAGAAAATAGTTATGAAACACGGAGAAGTAATGTGGTTAAAGGTCAAGGTAATAAACTACTTTCAATATTGTAGTGACTTTAAGTTGCAAGGTTTATTTATGTGGTTAGGATATTGAATATAATGTTACATTTATTGTCAGGATAAATTTGAAGTTTGCAGTGGGTTGCGAGAGCATAGGTTTCAGGCCTTTTTAATTAGCACTATGCAAAGGCTTTTTAGAGCATGGAAAGCTCGACTCAGCATTCTGTACTCTAAGTACAGTACTAATGAAGAAAGATTGTCTCATCGACCTGAAGATGTTGAGCTTGAGGACTGGAAATACCTAATACAATATTTTGGAAGTCTGGAATTTAATGTATTAACTTAATACCTGAAGATTGTCTCTTTGAATGATGATTTATTAATCTTTTTACTTACAGGTTGTAAGTGAGAGGAACAAAAGAAATAGAGAAAAGCAAATAACTAAGCATACTTGTCGTACAAAGTCTTTTGCAGAAGTAGAGGAATCTACGGTAAAAATATATTTAGTCCCCTACTATCACATATGCTTCTTTGTTATTTACATATTTATATATTTGCTTATATATTTTTTCTCCGTAACTATATTGTAGAGAAATCCTATTACTGGAGAATTGGATACACCAGATAAAGTTTGGGAGATTCAACATACACATAAGGATGATAGAGGCGAACTGGTGTGGTTGGATTCACAATCCCAACAAATTCATGTAAGTTTAGTAATCCTCATTGCCCAGAATTTACACAAATAGCCCATTTTGTATCAACTTTGCCTTGATGTTTTACTGGCTTCCACCTTTCATTTGTTGTGACCATTGCTTGAAACACGTCTTTGTATGTCTCCTTGGTTTGCAACATTATGTTTGTACCCCAGATTGTGATAATGATCCTCGAATCAGTCTGCCAAATGACCCATGCTGCTTTTTCATATTTTCCAACTGTTGTATTTTTGCTCTTGTGCTCCTGTGAAATTTGTTCAACTGTTGATGTGATCTTTGTCCTGTTGTCTTCCTTATACATTGATGTCCTAGCCTGCATCCCAGTTTTTCTCCCATGATCTACTATATTTCTACAAAATTGATGCCTAAACCAATGGTTCTCAGCAGTATACCATAGAGTTGTCCTGCAAGCTGCTGATGCCTCATTTGTTTTTCTATTGCCTGGCTCTCTGTAGGAGCTGATACTATCAAGTAACACTAATACTAGTCCAAGTTAACAAGAGAGAGCCTTTTCCATCCTTGTTTCTTCTGTTCACCAATCCAAATTTCTGTTCCTATATGGGTGGAACTTTAAAAAGAAAACGATCCAAATCCAGGATAATTTGATAAGTCCATGGAACATACAATCACTTACCAGTTTCTTTGTGGGGTCTTTTCTTCTGTCTTTGATTAGATCCACAGAAACAAATAAAGAGTGTTCATATGATAGTGATGATTAAGATTCCAGCAACAATCCCAACAATAAGAATTAAACTTGGATGTCTCTTTATGTTCGAAGACACTGTTACTGCAGGAGCTGAAGGCAGCCGCGGAGCTGCTTCAACGGGTGACATAGCAGAACGTGGAGCTGCATATCAAAGAAAAGTTACTCAACAAATATGAAAAGACCTATGGAATTAAGGGGTTAATAACAATCCATCTGCATGTATTCCTATATTGTTCCATCTGCATTATCGACTATGCAGCAGACATGAACTGCATATGTATTCCTATATTGTTCTGCACAAACCCTTGCCTTGCTCACTATATGAGGTCTATGCACAAAAGGTCTGTCCTGCAGCTTTGAAATCTCTGTTGTCATATGGACAGCTTGCCATATGCAGAAAAATCAAATAACAAAAAAGATAATCATGTAATCAAAAATAAACTAGCAAAGGAACAGAAATTTGTTGGAAACAGACCCTTCCTTTAACAAAGGAACAGAATATGGACAGCTTTGAAATTTCTTCTTTTTGCATATTACTCTTTTTGGAAATTTGTTGGTGCAGCTCTATGCCTCCCTTTTGTTGAAATAGTGAGGTGTTAACCTCCTGAAGAGTTGCAGGTCCTAACTTTTCCAATACTATTGCTATACCTTGCCATAATACCCTACTTCTGATGAAAAATCTGATCAGCAGAGTATTCTGTTTCTCCTCTATGCTTATGCCTATCTGTGATTTCCTTTCTGCCCATTATTATGTTTTGATTTAAATGATTATGCATAAATGTAGGCTCAACTCCAGGAAGTTGTCGCTAAGCAACAATCTGAGGAGATCGAGCAACCTATGACTAGAGATGAGATTTTATCCTCCGTTGTTGGTGAGAGAACATGCTATGTTCGTGGAAAAGGATACGGAAAGAAGCCTCCTAAAAAGAGTAACATTCAGCAGGATTAGTATCCTAAGAAAGGATTAGTATTGTCGCTGATCTTACAGTCCTAAGGTTGCTGCACTTTCCGTTTGCTCTCTTAGCTTAAGATTAAGAGCCCAAATGTAAGAAGCAATTAGTCGTTATGGCTGATTTTACAAGTTTAATCCATTTGGTTTCTACTATCAGCTCAAATATAAGAAAAGATTAGTTTTTTGTGACCCTAAACTGTTATGCTCTCTGCTATAATCTTTTTGTTTTTTTTCTTATTTGTTCCTTATATATATTACTTTTGTCTAGCAGGGACAAGACACTTAAACAGTGGTTCAAGCATGATGTCGAGCAAGGAGCAGTTACAAGGCACTTAATATTTTATCTTTTTGGGATATGTATATGCTTACAATTACAATGCACAATGCACAATGAAGTGTCGGGTAGTATATATGTAATTGACGTTTTAGTAATTATAATATTTGTAATATTCGGCTTGAGAAATTCTTTTGGTATTTTTCAAGCATTATTGGTTGCTTTAATATTGATAGTCAATTAATATGAATATCTCTATATGAAATTTGAGAGAATTAGGTTCCTACAGGTATGGAAATATATATAATTTTGGTCGTTATAATTGCTGAGAAAATAACTTTTAGTGGCGATATAGTTTTGTCAAAAAATTAGTAACTGCAAGGTCAATTTCTTTTGCAGCGAGTTCAGTCGCTACAGAAAACATTGTGTCGCTCATGGTTAAACCTTTTGTGGCCACTTTAGTCGCTATTAAAAGAACTTTATAGTGACGACATAATCTTGCCACTGAACATAAATATTTTTTGTTATAATTTTAGTCGCTACTAAAGAATATTTATAGTGGCAACATAATCTTTCCACTGAACATAAATATATTTTGTGGCAATTTTAGTCGCTACTAAAGAATATTTGTAGTGGTGACATAATCTTTCCACTGAACATAAATATATTTTGTGGCAATTTTATTCGCTACTAAAGAATATTTATAGCGGTGACAAAATCTTGCCACTGAACATAAATATATTTTGTGGCGACAATTGTCGCTGCTAAAGGTGAATATATAGCGGCGACTCATCCAATATTTGCTCTTATGGAACACTTTTTGTAGCGTTTTTAACAACCTTTTGTGGCAACTTTGTCGCCACAGAATATGCTCCTTCAGTTACGGTTTTCTTTGTGGCAATACAAAAGTCGCCGCTAATATCATTTAGCAGCGACTTATAGGGCTGTTGTGGCGACCTTTGTCGCCACAATAAGTGTGATTTCTTGTAGTGACAGACACATTTGAAGATATGAAGACCTTTCATCTTCTTCTTCTTCAAGCAACAAACAACAAAAAACCCTACACACCTATAACACCTCCTCCACCTGCCAAACGACCACCACTTCACTGCTAGCCCCAGCCATCGTCGACCAGTTGCCTCCACCTAACGACCACCGTCGACTATAGCAGCCCGTCAAGCAGCAGTGAACAACTGCTGCTGCTGCTTCATGTCTCCTCCAAAAGACCACCATTTCCGTCGACCACCCCTGAAACTTACTGGAAAACGAACCCACTGCCGCCGCCATCTCCTCAACCCAGCAGCCACTGCCCTTACACCCAGAAAACGCCGCTGGCAGCATGAGGAAAACACCATGAAGAACCATCCAAACCCTAGCCTACTGCTGCCAACCACCCGTCGCCAGCCCTCTCCACAGCCTCCTCCCCCGCCGCCAGTCGACCAGCCACCCAGCCAGCCCCCCTCCTGGTCAAAAACTCGCCAGAGAAAGGGCAGCCTTCACGTCTTCTTCAGCTAGAGACGGAGGGGACAACCATCAGACCACCCAGCTCCACGCCAACCACCAGCTCCCACCTCTATCTCATCCGACGCTCCGTCTAGTGATTCTGTCCAGGTCCGAGTTTTAGTGCGATAAAGTTGTTTGTTCGGATCTCTTGTACGTCGACTCGGGTTGGTCTTCCCGTTTCTTTCTTCTTCTGTTGCTTTGTGTGCTTGGAAAATATTTGTTAAAACATGAATGTTTAACCTGAAATGAATCGTTGCCTACTGATTTATTTGATATATGCATGTTTGTCAATTCATGAATGTTTGGATCTGTTGTTCGTCGGATAACTACAAGTAGTAACAAACTAGGTAGCATGATATCTTCATTTTATCGGATTTTCTTTTATTCGGAACTCAATGAATTGGAAAAGTTAATGAGAAGTGAAGGTTGTATAAACTGTTTACAATATAACTTGTGCTAAGATTATTCATAGAATTTAAGTGTGGGTTCATATTAAAAAGGATATTGGATTGGTTATATTGGCATAAACCCATTTAGGTGTGTTAGCTTGGAATTGAAAGAAATTGAGGTGCGCCGTGCCGAACAAAATCTCAATTGCATGGCTCTCGCTTAATTAATTTTGTTTTATCCTTAGAATTCGAGGTGTGCCATTTAGCGAATTTTCATGGCCCTCGCAAAAATAATAACGCGTTAGACTCTTTAGGTGCGTATTTTAATAACATTACCTCCCTAAACTCGGGTGCACATTTATGTGACCCAAATCCAAATCTCAACGAAGTCGAAATGTGTCAATAACCACGGGTACATTGATGTGACGTGGTTCGAGATGCGTTTTTACGACGTTGCAATTCTAAAAAAAAAATAATAATAAAAGTGGTTCAAAGTTAAAAGCACATAGGTAAAGACACGTATTAAAAATCAGATAATTTAGTCAAATATAATAGTTAAGCGATCGTGCTAGAACCACAGAACTCGAGAATGCCTAACACCTTCTCCCGAGTTAACAAAATTCCTTATCCGGATTTCTGGTTCGTAGACTGTAACGAAGAGTCAATTTTTTCCTCGATTCGGGATTCAAACCGGTGATTTGGGACACTATAAATTTCTCAAGTGGCGACTCCAACTCTTAATAATAAATCTCGTTTCGATTGTCTTTTAATTAGAAAAACTCCCTTTATTACACCCCTCACGGGGTGCAGTAAGTAAAAAGGAGGTGTGACAGCTCTGGCGACTCCACTAGAAATAAAAATCCTAGAACTTCGGTTCCGGGTTTAAGAATTCGAGCTTAGAATAATTGTTATGTTTGGCTTTATCTGATTTTCCTACATGTTTTCCTGCTAAATGTGCTAAATGCTTTACCCCTTTGATATTATTTGAACTGTATATATAAATTGTGCCGAAATCTTTCTCTTCTCACCTTCGGGGATGTGCTTACTGGTTGAGACTCCCTATTCTATTAGTGTCACACCTTGAAATAAGAAAGAGGCTTAGAAAGTTTCTAAGCTTGCTGGCCTTTTGGTTCCCGGAAAGGAGCTCCTTCCTCGACTCGAGTTGTCCGCTCAGGTACACGGTCTAGAATATATATCCAGGTTTTGAACCTAGAATAACTTGACTTCATGTCGGATCCCTAGTAGGAATACTTGTTTGCATCACGTGCATCTGACTTGGGGGACTTAACACAGGGGTTGGGTCCGTCTAGGACAGGTATACTTGAAAGAAACGGACCAGCTTGATGCATCCTATGTGCTACATGTTGCATTTATTCGAGGGTAAAAGGGTCATTTAGCTTCATTTGTTGTGTTGTTTTAATCAAAAGCATGGGATACACATGGTGTTATTTTAATCATTTTGGGAAACAATTGTGGAATCCAAGAAGTCTTGGAATTCCCTATGTCCCACATGCTACATTTTTGGGACAAGTGCATGGAGAACAATTGTGGAATCCAAGAAGTCTTGGAATTCCTTATGTCCCCCACGCTACAGTTTTGGGACAAGCACATGGGGAACAATTATGGGATCGAAGAAGTCTTGGAATTCCCTATGTCCCCCACGCTACATTTTTAGGACAAGCACATGGGGAACAATTGTGGAATCCAAGAAGTCTTGGAATTCCTTATGTCCCCCATGCTACATTTTTGGGACAAACACATGGGGAACAATTGTGGAATCCAAGAAGTCTTGGAATTCTCTATGTCCCTTACGCTACATTTATGGGACAAGCACATGGGGAACAATTATGGAATCTAAGAAGTCTTGGAATTCCTTATGTCCCCCATGTTACATTTTGCGTTCTCCAATGCACATCAAACAATTCAATGGCCATCGGTGGACGTGACGGAATATTTTGAAAATATGGAACATTTTTTTTAAAAGGCACTATGATGAAAGGCGTGCAATATGTTGTGTTCTCCAATGCACATCACACTATTCAATGGCCATTAGTGCACATGACAGAATATTTTGTAAACCGTTTGCATTTATTTTTATTTATTTTTTTTTCAAAAATCAAAAAAAGGGGAAAAAGAAAATTCAAAAAGATTTTGCATGCTTCAACCATCTTCAAGAAAAGCAAAAAAAAAAAATATATATATATATATATGTTTCTCTGAATTAGTGTTTTTTAATTCTCGCCCGTATCCAATCTGCCCGAACTACGCGAACCTGATTCTCGTCTCTTGGGGCGTGATACGTAGGCAACCTACATAGGGTATGGTCTTCCTAGTAAATATTAGGTTCTTGGCTTTGCGGGGTCTTAGCCAAATTTTCACTCCTAGCCACATTTTGGCTAATTAAGTCATTTTTGCAAAAATGACCTCAATCGTGTCTTGCATGTATCTAATAGGGAGTGTTTTTGTCTCACCTAGTGGTGGTTTGAGTTCTTTTCATAAAGGTAAACCTTCTTACCGGAGTTTGGGCATGACAGACGCCCCGGGACTATCCAGTCAGGATTTCCTTAAGGAGATTTGTTTTATTTTATGTTTTGAGTCTGTTCTTCATTTTATGTCGTCCTTCACTTTCTAGTTTTGTACAGTAATATCAAGTCTTTTATTATTGTATTTTTCTGCTTTATATTCGAAAAACTGTGATGTAACTCAAAAATCCAAAAAAAAGAGATGTTGCGTTTTTATATTTCCATTATAAGTTTTTCTTTAGGTTACTAATTGAACAAACGAAAAAAAAATATTTTTAAGGGGATGTTCCCTTCAGGCAATTAATATCTACGACTTAAGATATAAATTGTTTTTATATTCCCTTTGCTATATTAGGACTAAAAATGCAAAAAAAGAGAATTTTCTTTTAATACCTCTTTAAGGTTTTCTTTAAAGTATTAATTCCAAAAATGCAAAATGATTTTCTTTTGAAGTTTTTCTTTGGGAAATTAAGGAAAAATAAAATTAAAAAAAAACTTTTTATTTTCATTAGAACTTTAGGATATTGTACATATGAGAAAAAAGAGAACATACCTTATGTTTTGCTTAAAGTTTCTTCTTTTAGACAATCAAATTGAAATCCAAAAATATTTTTGTTTTAGGATTATTTTTCTTAATAAAGTGTTTGTTTCAAAAAAAAGAAAAAAAAAAGAAGAAAAGAATAGATATGTTAAGCTTTAGTTTAGAATATGTCATAGATCGTTGAGGCTAGAAAATTCAAAAAAAGGGGTTTGCTTCTTTTTCTTTTTTCTCATCAGAGTAGTCATAAAGGTAAAAAAAAAGCGAAAAAAGAGAGGGATAACGTTAGCTTGTTTACTTTATTCCCAATTAGCCCGAACTACGCCAGTTTCATTCTCACAGGGGATGAGATACGTAGGAAACCCTCATCGGGTCCAACCTCCCCTTTTGCAAAAAAAAAAAAAGTCAAATTTTTAATTCTTGTCATAAATAAGTCGGGTGGTGCCGCCTTTGTCAAATATAGCCGAATGTTCTCGAAAGGGACGTCGGAAGGCTGACTTTGCATAAACGGCCACCTTTGGTCATTTTTAGATTTTTGGTCGATTGACCCACACAGCCTTAGAATCTTCATCCCCGAGGCACTGAAAGGCCGTGTTTGCAAATATCGGGGTTTCCATCTTGAAAAGCAAGAAAAGAGTCATAAATAAGTCGGGTGATGCCTCTTTTGTCAAATATAGCCGAATGTTCCCGAAAGGGACGCCGGAAGGCTGACTTTGCATAAACGGCCACCTTTGGTCATTTTTAAATTTTCGGTCGGTTGACCCACACAGCCTTAGAATCTTCGTCCCCGAGGCGCTGAAAGGCCGTGTTTGCAATATCAGGTTTTCTATTTTTGAAAAAATAAGAAAAAGAGTTATAAATAAGTCTGTGAAGCTGTTTTTGTCGGAAATGGCCGAATGTTCCCGAAAGGGATGCCGGAAGGCTGACTTTGCATTAACAGCCACCTTTAATCATTGTTTTAGGATTTTGGTCGGTTAGCTAACGCAGCCTTAAAATCTTCGTCCCCGAGGTGCTGAAAGGCCGTGTTTGCAAAACCCGGTCTTTTATTTTTATTTGAAAAACAGGAAAAAGAGTCAGTAGGCAAGTGAATGCCATTTGAATTTTTAGTCAAAATAAGCCGAGCCAGCTTCGGCAATGTATTAAACCGTTCTTGCCGAGATAGCCTTAGAGTATCTTTCAGTTGTCGAAAGTCTATTTTCGTAAAAGAACGAACAAGTTTGTGAAATGTCATAAAATAATCCTCTCCGACCTCAAAATTTAGGTGAAATTGTGAAGGGGCCACGTTTGCAAAAATAATCATTTGGTCGAAATTGGCAAATGGGGAAAGGAATCTATCCGTTTGTTTTTGAGTTTGTAATTCTTTTGATTAGAATATGTGGGTTATTTGATTTTCGAGTTTGAAGGTCATCTTTAAACCTTTGAAACCCAGTTTGTTTTGTTATGAAAATTAAAAATTCCAAAAAAAATGTTTCATTGTTGTTAACCTTTCATTTGCGCGAACTACGCACGGTCTGATTCATGCGGGGTCATGATACGTAGGCAATCTCCATAAGATTCGACCACAACCAAAAATCAAAAAGAAATGAAAAAAAAATGAAAAAAGATGTTGTTAATAATTAGGACCGACTGAGTCCATTCTAACATGTTTTGTTTTGAATTGCAAAAGATAATTGAGGTGGTCGGTTTGTGGTAAGCCGGAAACACAAGATCCAGGAAAACCTGATTGTGATCCAAGACACTGACACCCGGAGTATCGCGCAGAATCCTTTACCTGCACATCATGATGCACACTTTGTGGGGATGATGCCTGGTGACATGGAGTATGAGAATCCCCTCGGGGACTTGCTAACTGAAGTTAATGATGTTGAAATTGGAGAAGGCTTTGCTGATTCTGATGAGCAAATTTGTGGCTAAATGTCAAGCCCAACAATTGAAAAGTCACTCCCTCTTCGCTAGGAAGGAATCTTGGTAGCTTGTTTTGTTGTCATTTCTGTTGTCCAGGTTATTTCGGGGTTGTAATCTGGATATTGTCATGTAAATTAAACCCTTCTGTCATTTTATTTTGTCTAGTTCCTTTGGTCATAGTATCTCATTTGGTGTTGTCTAGGTTTGTTCCAAGGGTTGTACACCAGTTTATTGTGCTTGTTTTGTTGTACCAACTCTTTCCCTGTCTGTCTAATGAAGTTCTCTGTTTTCCATTATTTATAGACATTTTCTTTTGTTTGGTCCTCTCCTTTTTATAGTTCTTTTCCTGTCGACTCTAGTGACATGACATGCGTGCACAGTTTAGGCCTAACCTCAAAAGTTAATTATAAAACCATTGGGAGATGATCGGGACACTTAAGGAAAATAAAAAACAGTTTAAGATCATTTGAAGCCCGAACCATGTGGAACCGTAGGCAGATAAAACATAAAGAAACTGTAAATGCAAGTTGGCCAAATTGACGGGGTCGTTCATTATAATGAGAGTGAAAGTGTTTCCAAAAGGGGGTTTTGTATTTAACAGATGAAGAAAGCAAAGATGTTGATATAGCTATCAAGCCTAGCATGATCTGAAGATATTACGAGCGTTTGTTTAATTGTGTTGTTCGTACTTGGAATATTTTGAAGATTGGAATGATGGAGGCATTTTATTCTGCTATCTAAACACTTTGTCCTTCGATAACCCTTTGAGCCTTATTTGTTTTCTTTCATAACCCTCACTCGAAATCAATAGCAAAGAAACACAAATGTAAAAAAAATGAAGAAAAAGAAAACAACAAAATAAACAAGAAAAAAAAAGAAAAAAAAGAAAAAAACAAAAACAAACAAAAGAGAAAAAAAGAGATGTGGAAAGGAAAACTAGAACAATAAGGAATTAGGAACTACGTTTGACCTGATTCCTCAAAGAGGATACGTAGGCGCTTCACGGCTCGGTCATAGTGTAACAAAAAATCAAAAAACCCCAAGCAAGAAACTGGGGCAGAAGTTGTGTTTGTTGTAAGGAAATCTAGTTCCGAAGGTTGTAATTTTGAACCCAAGTTGTTTTGTTTTGAGCCTTTAATACCCTTTCTTTGTAGCCCTATCCAAAATCCCACGTTACGGTCCAAAGAAAGACCTTTTGACCAGTCTTCAAAAGATGCCAAGTCAGACAAATGATAGAGTCTTATCAGAACACAACACTCTAATTCCCAGCAGAAAAGACTCTGATCTCCAGCAGAAAAAATATGAGAGAGTCTTAGCGGTAACACTCCAATCCCCAGCTAAATATTAATACAAAAGAGAGAGTCTTGTTGGTGAAAACCTTTACGGGCACCTTCAGGCAACTGTAAGTTGAGAGAATGGCCAAAATGAGAGAGGCTTGATAGTGAAAACCTTCGGTCACTACAAGTCGAATAAGGGTGATAATCAGATGGGAAAGCCCCAGACTAAGATTGTGAAAGGCAAATTAACGACGGAGGATAGGATACATGTGCATGTCATGGCCATTAGAGTTGGTATTCGCGTTTGATAGGTTTTTATTTCATTGTTTTCCTTATTAGAGAGTCATCTTTTTCGTCTGTCTTTTATTTTTCGTTTTATCTTTATCCTTTTATCGAAAAATTCCCCAACAGAGTCTGTTTGGTCAAGACAAGTGAGAAATGACTTCAAAATTTGCCACCAGCCTTCCAGTTATGCAAGACGGGATCTGATTAGAACATCCAATTAGAATAAGTCAGGAAGGAACAAGCAAAAGTCCAGTGTCCAGAAGGATATTCCCCAGCAAGAGGAGATTGACAAATGGATGGACCAGTGTCAAGAAGGATATCCCCCGCATAAATCAAAGTTTATAGACCTCAAGGCCAAGGCCCATGGACAAATCAAGAAAAAACAATGCGGAAAGCGATGGACATGATTCGGGAAATTCATATGAGACTCAAAGGTCGGAGAAATGCTCGTTCCCGAGCTATGCCACAAAAGAAGAGGGACATCCCCAGCAGAAAAGGGTATTTTCAGTGACATGGATGAACGAAGAAAGTTGTTTATCAACAAAACATTGCAAAATCTTTCGGGGGAACCAACTGTCATGGAAAAGATACGGGGTCAGATAAGAGGATAAAAGTGGAAAACAACGGTGGGAGGTTTATGAATAAGGAGTCGTCAAGAAGGGCGGAAGTTATCGGACAAGTTTCAAGATGGCCAGACGATGCAAAGCAGGGCAAATCATTCTAAGACTAACGGGAATATCATCCCCAGCAAATAATATCATCCCCAACAAGTTTTGGTAGTGTAATGGAACGCAGAGAAGGGAAGGAGAAAGGAAAAACCCATCCCCATCAGGATTGGCACAACCACTCACCACGTTTTAAGCTAATAAATTTTCTTTGACTTAAAGCAGGTAAAGGAAATGGCATTGATGGCGGAAAGGCATGCCACAAGGAAGATTATCAAACTGAGGTATCCACTTGGGGAAGAAGAAAGATAACACTAGTCTTAAGGGAAGTGGTCTTTGAACCAGTGTTATCCCCAGCAGTGTTGAAAGAAGGAAAACAACAAGTTTTAATGAAGGAAGTTCTATCCCCAGCGGACATAACAAAAGGTTGAAACTTGTGTTCAGAAAAAGCAAAAGGCAGTGTCATCCCCAGCAGTTTTTGGAAGAATGAAGCACCAGTTTTGAAGGAATAAAAATTCCCTGGCAGTGTTATCCCCAAACAGCTTTCAGAGGAATGAAACGCAAGTTTTGAAGGAAGTTTTGAAAGTGGAATATAACATAGTAAAAAAAAAGAGAGAAAAAAGAAAAAGGAAAGAAGAAAAGGGATTCCCCATCAGTGTTATCCTCAATAGGGTTATCCCCACCTGATAACATTTTTATCCCCAGCAGTGTTATCCTCAACAGTGTCATCCCCAACTGATAACAATTTTATCCCCAGCAGTATTGAGAGAAAATAAAAGTTTTAAGGGAAGTAGTTTTGAAAAAAAAAAAAAGAGGAGATTCCCCTAGTAGTGTTATCCCCGGCAGGTAGGTAAATAATTCCCCAGCAATTAAGAGGGAAGACAACACGAGTTTTTAGGGAAGCAATTGTGAAAAAAGATAATTCAAGTTAAAAGGAAATGGTTCAGGAAGTAAGGGGGAATGATGGCAATGCGATTGAAATTTGAAGTTAATGAAGTCAGGAGCCCGCTTGGAGAATGGAGGTGTTATATTTTAAAGATACAGTTGAAGTCAGGAGCCCGCCTGGAGAATGGAGGTGTTATATTTCAAATGAAGTTAGGAGCCCGCTTGGAGAATTGAGGTGTTATATTTCAAGTTGAAGTCAGGAGCCCGCCCGGAGAATGAAGGTGTTATATTTCAAATGAAGTAAGGAGCCCGCCTGGAGAATGGAGGTGTTATATTTCAAGTTGAAGTCAGGAGCCCGCCTAGAGAATGGAGGCTGTTATATTTTAAATTGTTAATGAAATCAGGAGCCCGCCTGGAGAATGAAGGTGTTATATTTTAAGTTGAAGTCAGGAGCCCGCCTGGAGAATGGAGGTTGTTATATTTTAAGTTGTTAATGAAGTAGGAGCCCGCCTGGAGAATGGAGGCTGTTATATTTTAAGTTGTTAATGAAGTCAGGAGCCCGCCTGGAGAATGGAGGCTGTTATATTTTAAGTTGTTAGTGTAGTAAAGAGCCCGCCTGGAGAATGGAGGTGTTATATTTCAAGTTGAAGTTAGGAGCCCGCCTGAAGAATAGAGGTTGTTATATTTTAAGTTGTTAATGAAGTCAGGAGCCTGCTTGGAGAATGGAGGCTGTTATATTTTAAATTGTTAATGAAGTCAAGAGCCCGCGTGGACAATGGAGGCTGTTATATTTTAAATTGTTAATGAAATCAGGAACCCGCCTGGAGAATAGAGGTTGTTATATTTTGAGTTGTTAATGAAGTCAGGAGCTCGCCTGGAGAATGGAGGCAGCTATATTTTAAATTGTTAATGAAGTTAGGAGCCCTCCTGGAGAATGGAGGTGTTATATTTTAAGTTATTAATGTAGTCAGGATCCCGCCTCGAGAATGGAGGTGTTATATTTCAAGTTGAAGTCAGGAGCCCACCTGGAGAATGGAGGTTGTTATATTTCAAGTTGAAGTCAGGAGTCCACCTGGAGAATGGAGGCTGTTATATTTTAAATTATTAATGAAGTCAGGAGCCTGCCTGGAGAATGGAGGTGTTATATTTCAAGTTGAAGTCAGGAGCCCGCCTGGAGAATAGAGGTTGTTATATTTTAAGTCGTTGTTGAAGTCAGGAGCCCGCCTGGAGAATAGAGGTTGTTATATTTTAAGTCGTTGTTGAAGTCAGGAGCCCGCCTGGAGAATAGAGGTTGTTATATTTTAAGTCGTTGTTGAAGTCAGGAGCCCGCCTGGAGAATAGAGGTTGTTATATTTTAAGTCGTTGTTGAAGTCAGGAGCCCGCCTGGAGAATAGAGGTTGTTATATTTTAAGTCGTTGTTGAAGTCAGGAGCCCGCCTGGAGAATAGAGGTTGTTATATTTTAAGTCGTTGTTGAAGTCAGGAGCCCGCCTGGAGAATAGAGGTTGTTATATTTTAAGTCGTTGTTGAAGTCAGGAGCCCGCCTGGAGAATAGAGGTTGTTATATTTTAAGTCGTTGTTGAAGTCAGGAGCCCGCCTGGAGAATAGAGGTTGTTATATTTTAAGTCGTTGTTGAAGTCAGGAGCCCGCCTGGAGAATAGAGGTTGTTATATTTTAAGTCGTTGTTGAAGTCAGGAGCCCGCCTGGAGAATAGAGGTTGTTATATTTTAAGTCGTTGTTGAAGTCAGGAGCCCGCCTGGAGAATAGAGGTTGTTATATTTTAAGTCGTTGTTGAAGTCAGGAGCCCGCCTGGAGAATAGAGGTTGTTATATTTTAAGTCGTTGTTGAAGTCAGGAGCCCGCCTGGAGAATAGAGGTTGTTATATTTTAAGTCGTTGTTGAAGTCAGGAGCCCGCCTGGAGAATAGAGGTTGTTATATTTTAAGTCGTTGTTGAAGTCAGGAGCCCGCCTGGAGAATGGAGGTGTTATATTTCAAGTTGAAGTCAGGAGCCCGCCTGGAGAATGGAGGTTGTTATATTTTAAGTTGTTGTTGAAGTCAGGAGCCCGCCTGTAGAACAGAGGAATACATTTCAAGTTTGAAGTCAGGAGCCCGGCTGTAGAACAGAGGAATACATTTCAAGTTTGAAGTCAGGAGCCCGCCTGTAAAACAGAGGAACACATTTCAAGTTTGAAGTCAGGAGCCCGCCTGTAGAACAGAGGAACACATTTCAAGTCTGAAGTCAAGAGCCCGCCTGTAGAATAGAGGAATACATTTTAAGTTTGAAGTCAGGAGCCCGCCTGGCGGCATTTTTTGGTATCTTAGGGTGGTCGTTTAGGCAGCTGGTCCTCCAAGACTTAAGGATTTCTAGGTTTTATCTTATGTCCCTGAGGAAGACCACATTAGGTCTTAAGAGTCTCTAGGCTATTTTTGCTGATCTCCTCCTGGTTTGCGGCTGATTTCTCTTCTTTTTTAAAGACTAGGTTTTTAGGGGTTTAAGGGTATTAGGGTTAGTTTAACGGGTATTGGGCTTGGGTTGTTATGGGCTAGGTCCGAAAATTAGGCCTAAAATGGGCTGCTCGAGCCCAAGTTTTATTTTTCTCGGTGAATAAGACTAAAATACTACCCTATTTATTAATTAATTTTACTTAAATAAAATAGCTATTAAAATAAGAATGACCGTTAAGATAAAACTATTTTTGGTATTTTCAAAGGTTATATTAAAATAAAATATGTTCAGAATAATATATCTTTCTAAAAATATCTAATACGTGAATTAAATAGAGAAATATGGAACTATTTTATTTTTGTATTTTTTAATTTTGTGATAAAAATAATGTAAAAGAGTCAAACTTAGTTGAAATAGTTATACTAGGCCTAAACTAAATATTAAATGTGTAAAATCTTGGGGAGGGTCAAAAATTACATGTCTACAAGCTGAATTCAAGGAGTGAGCGTATTCTTTGAAACTGGAATGATCAAGATTGGTAATCTGAGCTCCCTTGATTGAGTTAATCTGCTTCTTGATTGACCATTAATGCTTGTAACTGAATCTTCATTCAATCCTTGATTTGGGGACGAGTCAAGCTGCCTCTTAATGATCATTAATGCAGTAACTAATTCTTCCTTCTTTCTTTATTTTGAACCCAGTAGCAATCTTGCTAATCATCTTCATTTTTTTCTTTTTGTTTGCCCTGAAAATATAACATAAGATTAATTATCATCATTGAAACTTAAACTTAAAACCTATCATTATAGAAAATAACAAAATATATTTGAATATGCATGTACATACATCAGGAGCAGGTGCATATAATACACGATAAATAAACCTACTGAATTCTAGAGTGTGTATGCCGCAGAAAAATAAATAAAATTTTAAATCAATTCCAAACCCATTATCACAAGAAGAGAACTAGGTTCATTAATAACTAAAAATATCCATGAATAATTTGTATAGTCTAGTATGTTTAGCATTCACATCAATAGTAATTTCTGAAAATAGTGGAACAAAAAGAATAACAAGTGATTTAAATAAAAGGTAATTGGGAGATTTTGGATTACTTAACAGATCAAGGGTGGTTTTAAAAGTATGCTGATGGTAGGGTAAATTTTGGCCAAAAAATATAACGATAAGGTGTAAATATGACCGTATAGTATAACGGAGATTAAGTGTAGACAATATCCCAAAGTAAAAGGGGTATATTTGGCCGCCGACCATTCTTCTTGTCTTAAACTAAAACTAAGGTTGTTGAACATGTCCTCAGCTTCAAAGTTGGATTAACAAAGCTCTATGATAGTTGATAGTGATGAAGAACTTTCCCACGTATATTGAAAAAAGGGCTTTGTTAAATCTTTCTATATTTGAAAAAAATCTGTGATTTTGGTGACGTAGTTATTAGGATCGTTTGGTTTTACTAGTTATGTATAGATAGCAGCACAGAAACTTACAATTTATACAATGTGGAAGTTGTTACACGGTGAAGGACAATATATAAATTACAATGTACTAAATACCAATAAGATGGAAATAGTTTTGCTCAAAAAAGTTTTGAACCTGTGAATGATCTTTACAATACTTCATACTCTTTTCACAATTTTTACATGTGAAAATAGCTAGTAGCACCCTTATCTCTCAAATTCTATATAGACATGAATTAAATAAACTAATAAATATCAAATTCTAAACAATTTACGTTTCCTGTCTCTACTTTGAATTAATTTCCCGTCACGTTGATTTTTATATGAATAATACAAAATTTTTTGCATGTATGGTTGCGTTGTTTTTATTTAGATGTCGCTAATGCACATATATTTTTGCACATTTTGTTCTGTCAAACATATTTAATAGATTAGCAAAACAAAAAGTTTACCCCCGGAACTTAGGACCAAATCCATGTGACACACTTTCTGAGCATGGACAATCTATTACAAACGTAACATTTATAAAGTATATCTAAGACACACCTCTTTTACTTCGTGGAAGGCGCATGTTAACCAAAATGGTAAGAGCGTGAACCATTTAAATTCCCCCCCCCCCCAATCCTTAGTTAAGTACAAGATGTCAATATTTTATATTTTTTATATTTTAAGTAACTGGTCCCTTAGAACCCCATCCCCTTCTTCTCTTGTTCTTCCTCGTTCCCCATCACCAATTTTCCTTTCTCGTTTTTTCATGCCCCTCCTCCATTTCATCTTTTTATCATGCAAAAGTTAATTTACAAAATTCATCATATGAAATTTACACAACTTGCTGTAAATTTTCTTTAAGAGTGCATATCAAAAATAAAATTTTCTTTTTTTATACCATTAAAATTTACTTTACATAAATTAATTTTTTCCTGTTTCTTGAAAATGACAGAAATTATACAATTTCCCAACTTTATTTCTTTTATCTTCAAGCTCCATCACTAATACACAATGTTTATCACCTAGAGATATTGATGGGTCTCACCAAGAGAGTCTTGTTACGAACCCATTTGTATTCTGTAGATGTATACAATGAAAGATTTATTATTGTACTGATAGTGGAAATTTTAATTCATTAAGTAGGACTAAATTTTATTTGCTTTGTGTGACGACCCGGCCGGTCTTCTTAAGAATTAACGCCCTGATCTCCTATTAACTGCTTCCCGTAAGTTCATTCCTACTATTTTGGTTTGTCGGGACGTTCGGTGTTCAGTTTCGGAGAGTTTTGGGACACTTAGTCCGTAAATGAGAGCTTAAGTGTTGAAAAGTGGTCTGTAGTCGGAACAGTGTGAAGACGACCTCGGAATGGAAATTCGATGGTTACCGTTAGCTCCATTTGGTGATTTTGGGATTGGGAGCGTGTTCGGAATGTATTTTGGAAGTCCATATCTCATTTAGTGCAATGACCCGGTCGGTCATTTTTGGAAATTACGCCCCGATCCTCCATTAACTGCTTCCCCTAAGTTCATTTCTGCTATTTTAGTTTGCCGGGATGTTCATTATTAGGATTCAGAGTGTTTTGGGACTCTTAGTCCCTAAATGAGAGCTTAAGAGTTGAAAAATGGTCTGTAATAGAAAAAGTGTGAAGACAGCCTTGTAATAGAAATCTGATGGTTCCGTTTGCTTCCTTAGGTGATTTCGGGGTTGGGAGCGTGTTCAGAATGTGTTTTGGAAATCCGTAGCTCATTTAGGCTTGGAATGTCGAATTTTTTTTTTTAAGTTTCCGGTCCGACAGTGAGTTTTTGATCTAAGGGTCAGAATGGAATTCCGAAAGTTGCAGTAGCTCTGTCATGTCAGTTGGGATGTGTGTGCAAAATTTCAGGTCATTCGAACGTGTTTTGGTTAGGTTTTTGATCGAAAGCGTATTTGGAAGAAAATTAAAGTCCTTAGGCTTGAATAATTGATTAATCGGCTTTCCGGTGTTGTTTTAGGTATTTTAAGGATTGGTACACGTTCGAATAAGGTATTAGGTGATATTGGTGCTTTTGTTTGAGCTCCCGGGGGCCTCGGAATGATTTCGGGTGGTTGACGGAAAGTTTTGAAGTTGAATGGGCTGCTGAAGTTCTGGTACCTGTCATAACCGCACCTGCGGTTTGTGTTCCGCACGTGCGGAGCTGCAGAAGCGGCCGGCCCATCGCAGATGCGAAATTTGGACTCCTCAGCTTTTCCGCAGGTGTGGAAGATTTGACCGCAGATGCGGTTCTCACCTGCGAGATTTGTACCGCTGCGAAATCTGATCTATTAAGTGAAAATCTCAGAAGCGGCTCATGGTCAGTAGAAGTGGGACCGCAGGTGCGGTCCCTTGTCCGCAGAAGCGAAAATGCCTGAACAGAAATAGTAAATTTGAGGGTTAAGTTTCAAAAGTTGGAAAATCAAATTTGAGCTCGGGAGAGGGCGATTTTGAGAGGATTTTGAAGAGGAGATTATTGGGTAACGTTTCTTTGATCCCTTCTAGTTATATTTTATCATTTTGTAGTTAAATCCATCATTAAAATTCAAATTAGGGATCAAAAATTTGATATTTGGGTAAAACTTTATTGGCTAAACTATTCAGTTTTGAGTGAGCATTCGACCTCCGATTTGGGAGATTTTTATATGGTTAGAGTCGTGAGAGTATGAGGGTTCTGAAAATTGGAAAATTATTCAATTTTTGAGACATTGGCCTTAGGGGCGTTTTGGTTATTTACATATTTTTGTGCCCTAGCTTTAAATTTCATAGTGGAACCAGTTGTTTGCGATGTTATTTATAATGTGTAACTGAATTGAATAGATTTAGGCCATTTGGAGTCAGATACTTATGGAAAAGGCATGATTTCTAGTTGATTTTGGAGCCGATTCGAGGTAAGTGGCTTGTCTAACCTTGTGAGGGGGACCTTTCTCCTTAGGACATGATCTTTGAATATTTGAATGCCTCGTACGTGAGGTGACGAGCGCATACTTGAGCTAATTTTTTTAAACCCGTTTCTACTTGAAGTATTTAAATTGAGATTTCATGTTTACTTGTTCATTTTAGACTGTAAGTTTAAACCTGTGCTAGCTTAGAGAAGCATGTTTAGCTGACTTACTTGCTTAATTGTTTAACTGTACTATTTGTATTCTGTGAAGTATGTTAGGCTAGAATTTACTATTACTTGTTCTGATTTTAGCATTTATTCTGAGATTATGAGGAGTTGTTGTTGTTGTTGTGTGTTTAATTTGGGACTACGGGATGGCTTCCCGGGAGATTCCCCTGTACTTGATATATTCCGGATTGAGGGTGTGGGATACCAAGAGATCCTTGGCACATGTATTTCTATATATTGGGATACCAAGAGATCCCTGGCTTACTTATTGAGGATACTAAGAGATCCTCCGGATACCAAGAGATCCCCAGCGTATATGATGAGGATACCAAGAGACCCTCGGGATACCAAGAGATTCCCAGTGTATATGATGAGGATACCAAGAGATCCTCGGGATACCGAGATATCCCTGGTGCATATGATGAGGATACCAAGAGATCCTCGGGATACTAAGAGATCCTCGGCTATCATTCCTTGTTGAGAGCAGTATTCCTTGTATTGTTACCTTTGCTTTCTATCACTGTTCTTCCATATTTATCTGGTTTAGATTCTCGCCGTAGACTTTATTTAAACTGTTTTCGTTATCTTATTATTTATTATGTTTTATCTCAGTAGGGCCCTGGCCTTCCTCGTCACTACCCGATCGAGGTTAGGCTTGGCACTTACTGAGTACCGCTGTGGTGTACTCACGCCTCTTCTACGCATGTTTTTCATGTGCAGATCCATGTACTTCCTCCCAGGCGTATCATCCTCGTGGTGGAGAGTTCTAGTTGAGACTTGAGGTATATATGCCACTTCCTCAGACCAGGAGTCTCTATTTTATTCCGGCTTTAGCAGATAGTTCCTTTCTTTCCTTTCATGTCGTTTAGACATTCTGGTGTAGAGCAGATTACTACATTCTATTAGCCTGTGTTGCCCGTAAGTTTTTGAGTTTTGGGATTTGTTTAGATTTGTGATGTTGAGTTATATATGCCGAGCGGCATTCAGTACAATTTTCTTTCTAGATATTTAAATTGGTTTTCTCTATTTTTTCGCACAACTTTTATTTCCGCAATGTTAGGCTTACCTAGTCGTGGGGACTAGGTGCCATCATGACATGTTCACCGTTGGTGAACTAGGGTCGTGACAAGTTGGTATCAGAGCTCTAGGTTCATAGGAGTCACAGAACACAAGCCAGTTTATTAGAGTCTCGCTGATCGGTGCGGAGATGTCTGTACTTATCTACGAGAGGCTATGTAACTGTTTAGGAAAAAACATCATTTCATTTGAATTCCTTGTCGTGCGATATTTTTCACATCAGTTCTAAACTTCTGTCTTCTATTATCTCACAAATGGTGAGGACACGTACTACACGAGATGACCAGGCACACGCGCCCCTACTGTAGCCGTCGGAGGCCGGGGCCGGGGTAGAGGTCGAGGACGCACACGTGGTGCAGCCAGAGCACCTGCGCGAGCTGTCGCCGAGGTACCATCAGTAGATCCAGCCGGAGCCCAGGCACCTGGCACACCTACTACTGCCACTACTATAGCACTCCAGGAGACTTTGGCTCAGTTAATGAGCATGTATACCACCTTAGCTCAGGCAGGGTTGCTTCCCCTTGCCGCAACCACATCCCAGGCCGGGGGAGGAGCACAGACTCTCGCCGTCTGTCACACCTACCCCGAAGGATAAATGTATAAGGGAGTTTTTCAATTTAAAGTGGCATTATTCGAAATGGAATTATTTATTTGATTTTTAGAGTCGCCACTTGGGATAGGATTGGCTTTTGGTGTTCCAAGTCACCGGTTTAACTTGAATCCCAAATCAAGGAAAATTTTGACTTCCTAGTTGGAGTCTGCGAACCAGAAATTCTGAGTAAGGAATTTTGCTGACCCGAGGGAAGGTGTTAGGCACCCCCAGATCCCGTGGTTCTAGCACGGTCACTTAAATTACTATAAATGGCTAAAATATGATTTTTCTACATGCTATCCTATAGTGCGATTTTAAATTGTTTACCTCTTTAATTAAGAATTTTTTAAGAATGTGAACGTCGTTTAAAAACATTTTTTTTGGATCACGTCACATGAAATGCACCCGGATCCTCGACACATTTTTATCCAACATTTTGGAATTTGGATTTGGGTCCCATGAAACGCACACCCGTATTTAGGAAGTTAGAGTTATTAGAAAGTTCACCTAAAGTGACTAACGTGTTATTAACTTCGCGGGAGGCCGTAAAAATTCGCTAAACGGCACGTCCCGAATTCTAAGTATTTTAATATAAGCATTTAAAGAGGGCCCCGTAATTTATGCATTTTGTTTGGCGGGGCGCATCTCATTTATTTTAAAAGATATTCTAAAGCAGACTATGATTTTCTATTGAATTTGTTTCTAACAAGGGCCTAATTAATTAGCATTATAAAATTCGGGCCTCAAGTTCAAGTCTGGATTCAAACAAAAGGGAAAAACCTCTTAATTTAAACCCGCTACCTAACTCGAAAGCCCAAATTCATAATGCAATTTGATTTCATTGCCATCATACCTAATACTTAGTGAATAACTTGAGATCCTCCGCATGTTCACACCAGTGTTCAAGACTTTGGGCCACCATGAGCCCGCTATAAAAAGGCAATAAAATTGGGTTTCAGGAAACAGTACCACCGGGCCTGCTATTTGGTCTAGTACTTGACTCTAAAATAAATTTGATCGAATGCGGGGGAGGAGCTGGGATATGGACTTGGTATTGTCTTACATGAAGCATGAAACTGGAAAACTGAAGGAGGGCATCATTTCACGTATCAACTGCAATAACTAGTTTTGTTTTCGTGGGACTATTAAACTACAAATTAGTATGAACAATTGTAGGGAGCAACTATTAAACTAGAGTGGTCATCAATTATAGTAGACTGTTGAATTTGCACAGATTTAGTATGTATAAGTGCAAATTTCCTGGTTCAAAACCAACGGGCCTGTTCAAGTTAACATACTGAAGTTCTATGCTTTCAATTGATTATTGGGACCATAATGGCATTGATTTTACTAATATTCTATAAGAGCTGATGATAAGGTCGAAATCCGCAACAAGAGTTATAATGAATTATAAATTCACTGTTTGAATCGTAGCTCTTAAAAACAGGCTCATATATACAACTATTGAAAACTTGGAAATGGATTACTCATGATCCTAGAATCCTATTACAACAGTCTAGATCTAACTTTTACATGCAACATTCATGTAGTAGGAAAATGGATTACAACTAATTCAAAAATATTTAAACAGTCTCGAAAACAGTCCAGTTCAGTCCAAATTATACAGTCCAAGGTTCATGTAAATACACATCGAAGCTAAGCTATACTAGGCAAATATACATCAACTAATATCTATTTTAACTACAAATACAGAATCGACACAAAGCTGGAGGCCAAGGCATGAATACTTTATTTCATCTTTCAATTCAAGGCTACATCAAGGCCAATTCGAGTGTGTACCTGGAATGCAACGAAATAGAAAAGAAGAAGAGGATCAGTAGTAGTTCAACTAGCTAACAGGAGCAAACAGCAAGTCACGTCATCAACTAATCGACCCAGTATCAATTCAAAACAACAAATCACCCAAAACAAAGCTTGAATGCACTCAATATAACTTGAACTTGACCCAGGAACATCAGGAACTCAAAATAACTGCTGACTTTCAAATTAATCTAAGAAAGAGATTCAATGTGATAGTATTTTTTAGTTTTTCTGCTGTGTTTACTTTTTTTTTTTTTGGTTTTTTGAAGGAATTAAGATCTAGGAGGAATTTTTGAACTCTAAGAGTTCAGATTTTGATCTTCTTTGGATTTGAAATTCAAACTTTGGTGGTAGAACTTGCAGAAAATATTTTGGGGAGAATTTTAGAGGCTGGAAATTTTGGGGAATTTTTCAGATCGTCAAACTTGTGAAAGAAGGCAGGTATACTGCCTTTTATAGGTAGAAAAGGGGGAGGAAGCTTCTAGATTTTATTTACTCATTTTCTCCCTTTTATTTTTAGTTTTTATTCAATAGCCCTTCATATTCTGACTTGTTTCTCAAGTTACTGCATTAAGTTCTGAAATTTTAACTAAGGCCCTATTTTAGAAGAATCTAGAGGATTCTAGCTTTAACTACAACATTCCTATCCAATTCTAAATACCCAAACTACCCCTGAACTCTATTTGAAATTACTAGTCTTATCACAACTAACCCCAACCCATTACCCTATCAGTAACCATGGTTAACTAACCAACCAAATCAAGCTATATCCAAATCAACTAAACTAAGCCTAACAGTTACTTGAAAACAAACACTGAAATAAAGAATAATTACTAATTAAATTGAAATAAACTAAACTAATTAAACTAAATAATAACAACTATACAGGATTACTAGTTAATTCAACCACTAAAAAATAAATCAAAATCAAACAATTCCCAAACAGGATCGATTAAAGACTATCAAGACTGTAAAAATAGATTCGAAACACAAAATTAAACTAATATCTGAAATTACCAACACAGGATTAATTCTAAACTACATCGCAACAAGAATTAAACTAAAAGATCTAGGTGGAATTCAGACTAAGGGGAGCAAAGGAGAAGAACAGAGGATTGATTATCAAGATAATTCGACCAGAAAAGAAAAGAAGAAAAGAGGTTGAATAGAAACAAAACAAACAGAACAAGAAATAAACTGTGAAAGAAAGAAAACTCACCACCTTGACTCGAACTCGAGACCCAAATCTCTGATTTAAATCCCAATATGACACTAGTCATCTATTCTTCATGTATGAACGGCTTTGACCTTAGCTTCGAGGGCTCAAACCCTAGATGTGAAATTGCGGAGATCCGGTTGGGATTTTTACGAAATAACAATGAGTGTAGGGCTTAGGGTGGCCTGGGGATTGTGGGGTACAAATTTGGTATGATTTAGGTGGTGGCGCCGCCGTGCACGGTGGTGGCGGAGCCTAGGGTTTGGTATATTTGAGGAGCTCCAGTGATGTTCGAGGAAAACCAATGGTGGCATAGGCATGAGGAGGACGAGGGGGAGATTTGGTGTTATTTTGGAGGCATTTGGAGCTTTACCGCCGCCGTGGGCGATTTCCGGCGGCGGAGTTGGGGCGAAGCCGGTGGGGTTATATTTTCTGATGAGGGAGATGAAGGAGACGATAGATTGGGGGTAGGGGTGAGCTCCGACCATTTTATACTAAGTAATCCCTAATTCTGAGCCGTTGGATCTAGTATCCTCGACGCCTCAGATCTATCCTCGTCTATACGACGTCGTTTAGAATTAAAGGGGGCAGGCCAGGTTTATGTGTAAACTGGGCTGGGTGTTTGGTCCATTTATGCACTTGGGCTGTGACATTTGAACAAAAATGGCCCAATTTGGCTAGCCTTTTGCTTCTTTATTTCAAATTCTTTTTATTCGATTTCTTCTTTTCCTTTTTTATTTATTCAAATTTTGGATTTTATTAAATGCAAAATGAAAAGTAGCCAAACCTTATTTAATTCTAAATAAGACTAATTAAATTTCATAAAATTAACTAGATCCTAATTTTAAGAGGAAAATTAAACAAAAGAGAAATTAAAGGAACAAAAAATGTAAAATGATTACTTTTGTTATTTTTCTCTTATTTTTAATGATGTTTAATTAATCTAAAAATCTAGAATGCCACTATGCTATTTTGTAATTTTTTTATTTTTTATGACACCTAAAAATGCACACAAAAATGCAAACAAAACACAAAATCATGCAATTAATTCCTAAAAATTCAAATACTAAAAGAAAAATTCTAATTTTAATGAATTCTATAGGAGTAATTCAAGCGCGGCAAAAATCATCTGCTCACAGCTGCCCCTCTTTGCTCGAAGACATGAAGGGTTTTCGGGCAAAGATAAATGAGCACCATGAGGGATTTTTGCCTGCTCGGCACTCCAGGAGAAGCATTTTTGAAAACTGTCTGACTGAATCCTGCTTCAAAGGTTGTCTACATATCCTCGGCTATAAAGGAATCAGGTCAGTGTAGTTCTGGAATATTTGGTAGCTGGGACTACCAAGAGCTGTGATTTCACTGTTGTTGCAGCTGCTACTGCTTGCTGGCCTCCTTATTACACCAAAGGAAAATCAAAGCTAAGCTAGCTATGCCTATAACCTATGAGTTACAAGATTCCTATATATAATTCTCTTGAAACTTGATCTTGAGTCTTAGCTGATTTTGCTGTGGACCCTGATCTGAATCTTGATGCTCATAAGTTGTAGGTGTTTGTTTCTTTCTGCAGCATTGGGTCAAAACGGGATCAGCGGAGCTTGTGACTTCAATCAGATTTTGAGCAATCTGCACCCTTGTTTACTTCACATTTGAGTTCATTTCTTTTAGTTCATTTCTTCTTTTCTTTATACTGGATTGAGACTCATCCCATCGGTCATCTCGCACCCTATGTCTTGAGGTCAACCTGGTTAAGATACCAAAATAAACAAACGAACGAAATTTTCTGCTCCAGTTTTCACTAGGAAAATTTCGTGAGTTAGTTATGACATATATCTAAGCGATCAAATCAGGATTGTGTATCCTTGAGAATGAATCCAGGTTATGCTGGGAAATGACTGGGTTATGCTAGAAAAGAAAAAAAGGTCCTCGGGTTATGCCGGGACAGAAATAAAAAAGCTCCTTGGGTTATGCTAGGGATATCCTAGGGTTATGCCGGGATTTGGAAAGAAAAAAAAGCCCCTTGGGTTATGCCAGGAGGATCCTCGGGTTATGCCGGGATTTGGAAAGAAAAAAGCTCCTTGGGTTATGCCCGGGAGATCCTCGGGTTATGCCGAGATTTGGAAAGAAAACATCCCCTTGGTTATGCCAGGGGGATCCTCAGGTTATGCCGGGATTTGAAAATAAAAAGCTCTTTGGTTTATGCCAGGGAGATCCTCGGGTTATGCCAGGATTTGGAAAGAAAAAGGCTCCTTGGGTTATGCCAGGGAGATCCTCGGGTTATGCCAGGGAGATCCTCGTGATATGCCGGGATTTGGGAAGAAAAGAGCTCCTTGGGTTATGCCAGGGAGATCCTCGGGTTATGCCGGGATTTGGAAAGAAAAATGCTCCTTGGGTTATGCCAGGGAGATCCTCGGGTTATGCCGAGATTTGAAAGAAAAATCTCCTTGGGTTATGCCGGGGAGATCCACGGGTTATGCCGGGATTTGGAAGAAAAAAGCTCCTTGGGTTATGCCGGGATTTGGAAGAAAAAATCTCCTTGGGTTATGCCAGGGAGATCCTCGGGTTATGCCGGGATTTGGAGAGAAAAATGCTCCTTGGGTTATACCAGGGAGATCCTCGGGTTATGCCGGGATGGAAAGAAAAAAGCCCCTTGGGTTATGCCAGGGGGATCCTCGGGTTATGCCGGGATTTGGAAAGAACAAAGCCCCTTGGGTTATGCCGGGGGGATCCACGGGTTATGCCGGGATTTGGAAGAAAAAATCTCCTTGGGTTATGCTAGGGAGATCCACGGGTTATGCCGGGATTTGGAAAGAAAAGGCTCCTTGGGTTATGCCAGGGAGATCCTCGGGTTATGCCGGGATGCTTAAGGAATGGGGTCCTATGCTACCATGATTTGTTTTTTCTTTTGGGATTTTCATTTTCAATCTTTTCTTCTTTATTTTTCTTTTGTGTTTCGTTTTATGTTTTCCTTTTATTTAGCAAAACGCATGAAAGGATTTGGGGAGAAACTTCCTTTTTGGTCGATTCCGTGCTGCAAAGCTATTTCAGCGCATGCGCATTCCTTTTCTCTTTTGGGTTGCACCTGCTTCTTGCATGGTTGCCTGAATTACACCTGTTTTAACTTTCAACAAAGAACAATTTGTTAGTTTGAAATGGTGGTTGGTCTTGTGTCCTTGATCATCTCAATTGCTTGATCCCGGCCCCATTTCCGTTGGGAACTTTGCTACTTGCTGATCTTGAGGGGGAATCTCTTTTCAAACTGACAGAACTCAACTTTAGGAATCCATGATGACTTGCTCGTGTGGGCTATGGCCTTTTCACTTCACTATGCTCTTAGGACCTTTGTCTTTGACTTTCTTTCTTTTCCAATGTCTTTGCTTCGAAAGCATCAACCACCATGGTAAATCGGAATTGGACTGACGCACCCGCTGAGGCTGGGTATTTTCTTTGGCTCTTGCTAGGAGGAGCCCTATAAGACCAGTCCTGCCACCTATTCTTTGTAATAGCCATGACATTAGAGTTAAACCGAAAGGGATTCAAGGAAGAAGTATACAAAAGGCAATCATATAAGTTTAAAGAGAAGCGTCCCTTTCGGGGGAAAAAGAAGGACTTATCTGGGGTGCATGCTGGCTTCAAATGAACATGACATGCTTCTTGGACTGGACGCCCGACCCACACAAATTTTCCAGCTTCTCATGAACCCATTGATCCGCATTTCAAAACCAGGGAACCTTGCCAGGATTCTTTTAGTGGTAAGATGTCTTCTTTTCGGCCGACAGCGCCCTTTGCGGGTTTTTACCAATCAACTTCTCTCATTTCTCTTCTCACCATCGCCCGATAGTGCTCTTTGCGAGTTTTCACTAAGTGGACTATCTCATTTCTAGTTTCTCTACTCACCATCGCCTTATGGTGCCCGAAGATTTTCACCGATAAGACTCTCTCATTTTATTTCTCTCAATTTTGAATTGTATCGGATTCCAACAATGACGTTTTTCACTTCCCTGCCCTTGCCAATTGATTGGAAGGACTTGAACAAGGTCTTTGGGTAAAAATGATTTGGGCGGAACTATAACTTTGGAACCGTTTTTGCGGATTCATAGCCGAACCATCATATCATCTGCCCCAGTTTCAGTTTTTAGGAAAATTGGGATTTTTGTTCTGGTGTGACTGAACCTCAGGGAGAGGCTTAACCTACGTATCCTTTCGGAATCAAGTCAAAAGTAGTTCAGGGAAATAGTTTTTGTTTTTGTTTTTGTTTTTGTTTTTGTTTTGTTTTTCTTTTTCTTTTTTCTTTTTCTTTTTCTTTTTCTTTTCTTTTTTTTCTTTTTATTTTCTTTTCTTTTCTTTTCTTTTTCTTTTTGTACTTCCGGGTTCCAAAGAGTGTGACCAAAGAAGAGTAACCGGCTCAGGGGTTTACGAAGGATTGATAGTGTTTGGGATAGCGGGAAGGAAAGCCTTCGTCATCTCAATTACATAAAGTCCATTGCCGTAGGAGGTCTAAACATAGTACCTTTTTACTATGTCTGCATTGATTGTTGTCTCAGGATCATTTCCTTCGATGTCTCGCAGATACAGTGCTCCTCTTGGCAATATCTTATGGATTATGTATGGACCCTTCCAATTAGGAGCAAATTTTCCTTTTGCTTCCTGGAGATGGGGAAGAATGCGTCTCAGCACGAGTTTTCCCACTTCAAAATTCCTGGGACGCACTTTCTTGTTATAGGCGTGGGCCATTCTTTGTTGGTACAACCACCCATGACAAACTGTAGCCAATCATTTTTCATCGATCAATGACAACTGCTCCAATCGGGTTTTAACCAACTCACTGTCCTCAATTTCTGCTTCAACAATTATTCGGAGCGAAGGGATTTCTACCTCTGTCGGTATGACAGCCTCCATTCCGTAGACCAATAAGTACGGGGTCGCTCCGATTGATGTACGCACTGTGGTACGATATACGAGTAATGCAAAAGGCAGCTTTTCATGACATTGCCTGGAGCTTTAAATCATATTTCTCAAAATCTTCTTGATATTTTTATTTGCTGCTTCAACAACACCATTGGCTTTTAGCTGATAGGGAGTAGAGTTTCGATGCGTTATCTTGAATTGTTCGCATACCTCTCCCATCAGAAGGTTGTTCAAGTTCACAGCATTATCAGTAATGATATTTGCAAGAATGCCAAAGCGGCAAATGAGATTCGAGTGCACGAAGTCCACCACAGCTTTCTTGGTAACTGACTTGAGTGTTATGGCCTCAACCCATTTCGTGAAGTAATCAATTGCAACCAATATGAATCTATGTCCGTTTGAAGCTTTCGGCTCGATTGGCCCAATGACATCCATTGCCAGGCAACGAACGACCAAGGTGCTGACATCGGATGAAGCTCTGTTGGTGGTGCATGAATCAAATCACCGTGCACCTGACATTGATGGCATTTTCGAACAAAATTGAAGCAGTCTTTCTCCATGGTTATCCAGTAATACCCCACTCGCAGGATTTTCTTTGCCAACACATAACCATTCATATAAGGTCTGCATACTCCCGCGTGTACTTCATGCATAATTCTTCCAGCTTCCTCGGCATCAACACATCTTAGCAAATGGAGGTCCGGGGCCCTTTTGTACAAGACATCACTACTTAAGAAGAAACCACTCGCATGCCATCTAATGGTTCTCTTCTGATCTCCAGTGTCTTGCTCAGGGTATTCTTGTGTTTTCAAAAATCTCTTGATATCATGGCTGGGTGTTGGGTTCCGCCTCGACCGCATTACAATAACCATGTCTTTCTTTGATTTGAATTTCCAGAGGATCAATATGGGCATTGCCTGGGTAAGGCAGCATCGACGCCAGAGTGGCGAGTGCATCGGCTAGCTCATTGTGACACCGAGAAATGTCCCTGAATTCTATCGACTTGAACTTCTTGTCGGATAATCAGATCAGAGTCCCCCATGATCAATAGATCTTCAACATCTTGGTCGATTGCCATATTCATGCCCATGATGTAGGCTTCATACTCAACAGTGTTGTTTGTGCCAAAGAATCGGAGCCTGACTGTAGCTGGGTAGTGTTGACCAGTGGGCGAGATCAAGATTGCCCCAATTCCTACACCTCTAGCATTTACCGCTCCGTCAAAGAACATTTTCCAAGCACGAGTATCCTCAGAGATTGCTTCTATTGAATTTACCTCCTCATCTGGGAAGTATGTGCTCAATGGTTGGTATTCCTCGTAAACTGGGTTTTCTGCCAGATGATCTGCTAATGCCTAGGCTTTCATCGCCGTGCGAGTGACATAAACTATGTCAAATTCAGTGAGCAATATTTGCCATTTTGCTAATCTCCCAGTGGGTATCGGTTTCTGGAATATGTACTTCAAAGGATCCAACCTGGTTATGAGGCAGGTAGTGTAGGATTGAAGATAATGTCTCAACTTTCGAGCGAACCACATCAAGGCACAACACGTCCTCTCCAACAAAGTGTATTTAGCTTCGTAACTGGTGAACCTCTTGCTTAGATAGTAAATTGCCTGCTCTTTATTGCCAGTTATATCATATTGCTCGAGGACACAGCCAAAAGAATTTTCCAAAACCGTCAGATACAAAAAGAGAGGTCTCCCTGGATCCGATGGGACCAACACTCATTTGATAGATATTCATTGATTTTTTCGATGGTCTCTTGACATTCAGATGTCCATTTGATTGCTGCATCTTTCTTCAATAGTTTGAATATGGGCTCACATGTAGTAGTCAATTGAGCAATGAACCGACTGATATAGTTTAACCTGCCCAATAAACTCATCACGTCTTTCTTAGTTTTCGGAGGAGGTAGATCTCGAATAGCCTTTATTTTTGTTGGATCTAGTTCGATACCTCTCCTGCTGACTATGAAACCCATGAGTTTGCCTGATGGGACTCCGAAGGCGCATTTAGCGGGATTCAGCTTCAAATCATACTTGCGCAATCGTTCAAAGAACTTTCTCAAATCTCGAACGTGGTCACTCTAAGTTTGGGACTTAATGATTACGTCATCCACATACACCTCTATGTCTTGATGCATCATATGATGGAAAATGGCAGTCATGGCCCTCATATAAGTTGCTCCGACATTCTTCAAGTCAAATGGCATAACCAGATAGCAATAAGCACCCCAGAGTATAGTGAAGGTTGTCTTCTTGGCATCTTCTTAATCCATCAACACCTGGTGATATCCTGCGTAACAATCCACGAAGGACTGTATCTCATGTTTGACGCAGTTATCAACAAGGATGTGGATGTTGGGCAAAAGGAAATTATCTTTGGGACTTGACCTATTCAAATCTCGATAGTCTACGCATACCCGGGTTTTCCCATCTTTCTTTGGCACTAGAACTATGTTGGCCAGCCATGTGGTGTATCGGACCACTCGGATTACCCCCGCTTTCAGCTGTTTTGTGATTTCTTCTTTGATTTTATCACTGATATCAGTCTTATACTTTCTTTGCTTTTGCTGAACTGGAGGACAATCAGGATAAATTGGCAATTTATGCACCACTAGATCCACGCTCAGTCCTGGCATGTCATCATATGACCAAGCAAACACATCTTTAAACTCAAATAGTAGTTGGATTATTGCATCTCGAGTTTTCTCAGCTGTGTGAATGCTTATTTTGGTTTCCCTTATTTCTTCAGCTGTTCCCAAATTAACCGGTTCAGTGTCATTCAGATTTGGCTTAGGTTTGTTCTCAAATTGTTCCAGTTCTAAATTTATTTCCCTAAAAGCCCCTTCTTCATCATATTCTGGTTCTTGATTCATTATTTCACAGTTAGACAACGTGTTTTAGTCTTGGCGTGAAGTCCGCAAGCATGTCATATTATTTAAAGCCGCATTATTAGAACTAAAAAGAAAAAATAAAAAATAAAAATAACAAAAATCAGAAAGAATAAAGGGAAAATTGACGATGAAATATTGATTTCATTTCTTGGAATTTGGAAAGACAACAGGGTTTACATTCAGGAATTGAAAAGATAAGAAACTGAAAGAAACATCCGAGTTACACCCTGAAATAACTCGGGATGCAGAAAAAATGGCAGGGCTAGTCTACCGGGACTCCTAACTTGATCGGGAATGGCGTAGCCTTCTAGTTTTGGAGTTTAGCATCTGTTCCCATGTAGAGCACCTCAGCGGTGTAAGTGCCCTCCCCTGGCTGAACCATGTTGGTTTCATAAAGCATTTGTCTCATAGCTCCACATCTGTCTTCGATTTCCTTAGCCGTGAACACCTCATCGTCTTCTTCTTCGCCATACTTAGGCTTGAAAAAAGTATCATAGAGATGTGGCAATAGTTGTGGCAGAACCCATCCTTCCTTCTTTCTTTCCTCTGCCCATTTTCCGTCATCTAGGGCAGGGTGGAAGCCTATCCCGAAGAACTTTTCTACTGTGGGTAGAGTTACCGGATCGGATATTCCTTGTAAAGCTTTTTCCAATCCTCTTCCTGGTTTGAAACCGTGTCTAAGCATCTCTTTGGCCACCATAATTGAAGAATTAGACATGAAAGGCTGGGGGCACGGATTCCCCTCCTCATACTGATCTGCCACCACAATTTCAAACATTTGATAAACAATATGTTCACTTCCTTCCCTCGCCTCCAAGCATGGGATAGATGGGTCACGATAAATAGACTGCTCGTCTTCTCCGTGGACCACGATTTCCTGATCTTCATATTCGAATTTCACCATTTGGAGGGTGAAGGGTACAACTCCCGCAGCATGGATCCAGGGCCTTCCTAGAAGAAAATTTAAGATGTATCTATGTCCAAAACCTGGAATGTTACCTCGAAATCCACTGGGCCTACAGTTAATATTAAATCAATTTCACCAATGGCATCCCTCTTAATGCTGTCAAAGGCTCTCACACGCACATTATTGGGATGAATCCTTCCTGTCCCAATTTCCATTCTTTGCAGTGTGGAGAGTGGGCAGATGTCAATGCCCGAGCCTCCATCCACCATGACTCGCTTAACATAGTAACCTTCACACTTGACGGTCAGATGTAAGGCTTTGTTGTGAGCCGCGCCTTCTAGAGGCAAGTCATTTTTACTAAAAGAGAGTTGATTGATGGCGAAGAATCTTTCTGCCATTCTTTGCGGCTATTCGACTGAAGTTTCAATTGGCACATACGCCTCATTCAAAGTTTTCATAAAGATCTTCTGGTGTTCAGAGGATTTCGTCACCAATGACAACAGCGACACTTGCTCAGGACATTTTCGCAATTGATCTACTGTTTCATAATAAGGCATCTTCATTTTTTGGAAGAAGGCCTCTGCTTCCTCAGCACTCACTGCTTCTTGGACGGAAAGCGCTTTCGGGTGGCATTATTTACCTCTTGTACATTTGAATATTTCTCAACAGAGGTTTTCCCTGGAAGTTCTCCCGAGATTTCTTTGCCTTTGTATGTAAACATTGTTTGTTGATAGTTCCATAGCACCGCAGAAGGGTCTGTCATTGGCTTCTGTGGTATGCGTCCAATAACCAATGGCTCACTCAGCCGAGGCAGTTTAATTGTCCCCCATACCACATAAGCTCCTTTCGGCACATACATTTGCGTTCCCTTTTTTACTTCAAACTTCCTTGGAGCACTCACAGCTAGTGGTTTTTCTTGACAACCTCGTGGAACATAAAGAATTCCATTCTTAGGAGGCACCGTCTCTCCTTTTGTTTCAACTTTCTTCTCAGGCTCAGTCTTGACAATTTTATTCTTCTTCTCCCCTTTTTCCTGCTTCGGGGGTGCCTTGGGCTTCCTTTCTGCATCGGCTATTGCAATTATAGATTTCAAGGCTGGATAGAACTCCCTGTCTTCACAAATCATTCCGATTACCGGCCCGTTGTTGTGAGCGGGCAATGGATTATTGGACAAATTTGGGGCTTCTTCGTCCCTCAACACTATCTTCCCTTGTTCTATCAAATCATCCATTGCTTTCTTCAACGTCCAACAGTTGTCAGTACTATGCCCCTTAGCTCCTGAGTGATAAGCACATCGGATGCCCCATTGATAGGATGGTGATTTCGGGTTTTACCTATTTTCGAGTATGGGTTGCAGAAAAAATTCATCTGAGCAAGCTTCGGGAACAGACTGGAGTATGGTTCATCGATTGGTGTAAAGTTTGGTCTTCTGGGTGGTTCCCGAGGACGGAAGTTATTTTGTGGAGGTCGGGGATTATAGTGGTTCTGGTGAGGAGACTGGTTTCTTTAGAATGGAGGTTGATTTCTGTTGGCTTGTGGCTGCTGTCGGGCGAAAGGTTGAGCATTCATGACCGCATAAGGTGGGGGAGCATAAGCCATATCAGCATGAGGATATTAGTGTTGAGGGTTTCTTTCAAAGAACACAGGTCTAGGCGCCCGATATCTTCTTCCTCCTGATGCTGCCATGACTGTTTCCTCTTTCTTTTTTCCTTTGGACATCCCTCCAGACCCGCCTTGGATGGCTTGGGAGGTTGCTCTGATGGTCGATTGACTAAAAATCCTACCCGTTTTCTACCATTTCACCAATTTTGATTGCCTCTACAAAAGGCTTGCCCATGGACGACATCATGTTTTGGAAGTAATCTGCTTCCTGGGCCTGGAGGAAGACAGTGACCATTTATACCTCATCCATAGGAGTTTTTACCCTCGATTCCTGTTCGTGCCATTTAATAGCATATTCTCTGAAGCTTTCTGAGGGTTTCTTCTTCAAATTCGCCAGAGAATTCCGATCTGGTGCAATGTCAATATTATATTGAAATTGCCTTACAATGTCTCTAGCAAGATCATCCCAAATGTGCCAACATAAGACGTCTTGGTCCATGTACCATTCTGAGGCAATGCCTACTAAGCTTTCTTCGAAATAAGACATCAATAACTCTTCTTTTTCGCCGGCCCTACATAGCTGATTACAATACTTCTTCAAGTGAGCGATGAAGTCGCCGTGCCCGTCATACTTTTCAAACTTTGGTGTTTTAAACCCCGAGGGCAAGTGTACATGAGGGAACACGCACAGATCTGTATAGGAAACACTTTTTAGCCCACTCAAGCCTTGCATATTCTTTAAGCTCTGCTTAAGGCTTCTCATTCTTTTCACCATCTTGTCCTGTTTCGGAGCTTTGGGAGTTTTGTCTTGCCCTAGTGTAAGCTCATATGGTGGTGGCTGAGAGTAAGTATATTGAGGATACTGAGGAGGGTCAGCCTGAAAGACAGGGTTTTGGAAGGTGAAAACCGAAGGGTTGAAATCATGCTTTGGTAGTGATGGTTGTGTTGTAGCGGAGCTTGGTGGAGTAGTGAAGATGTTAGGAGGTGTTCCTGATGGGAACACCTGGGGGCGAACCTCAGAAGGTGTTCCTAGGAAGTGAGCGGTCATAGTAGGCTATCTCAACGGAGTGTTTGGGTGGCTAATGGGGACGGTGTTAACAACTCCGGATCTAGGAAATAGTTCAAGAAATCCAGGGATGGTGCTTAGGGGTTCCTTTCTATTGGTCCAGGCGTCCCACATTTCCATGAGTCGGAGATACAGTATCCGGTTCTCTTCGACTGTGATAGACTCGGATGCTAGGACCCCTGAGATGGGGCTATCTTCAGATATAGGAATTGCGGGCAGAGTCATTTCTGTAGACATTTCCACACTGCCTCTCGATCTGGTAAAATATTGATGTGATGCCAGCGTACCACAACCAACCACCGTTTCTAAAAGCTAAGATGGAATTGACAGCAACAATGGTTAGTTTGAAACAAATAACAGATAGGTAACCGCATATTGGAGTGTGATGCACGTATACAGTTAAATGAGTCTCTATATGTTTGCTACGGTTGCATGCGTCATCCCGGCTTTTCTTTTGTTTTCCTTGCTTTTCTTTCTCTTTTGTTTTTTTCTCTCTCTATTTTTTTTTCATTTTCTGCTTTTCCTTTTCTATTGTCATGGTTTTTCTCTCGATTCCTTATTTTCTTCTTTTGCGTTTCTTTTCCTTTCTTGTTTTTCCTTTTATTTGCTTCCCTCGTGATTCTTTTTTTTGGGGTTACGGTCGAATCTTATGGAGATTGCCTACGTATCATGACCCCGCATGAAACAAACCAAGCGTAGTTCTTGCAAATTAATGCAAAAATAAAGAAACAATTTTTTGGGATTTTTTAACTTTCATTAATAAAACCTGCGATTACAAAAGCTACTAGACTATTTGTTTTTCTTAAGAAGAAATTACAAAACGGACTCAAAAACAAAATACAGACTCGATAACTCTGAATACATCAAATCTTCATATCCTGGGGCCCGCGGGGCATCATTCGGCATCGCCGTGGGCCTGCGTGCAAGACCCCTTTGCAACTGCTCCAAATCATTCATGACCTGGTGAACAAATATCATTACTGAAGCAAAGAAAGTGGCATGACCCATCCGTTCAACGGCTTGACATTTCATAACAATATAGTTTGCAATGCTTCTGATCATTTCCCTGATTCGGCTATTTTCTTGGAGTAGTCGACTTATATGTTGGGTACGAGACTCTAGCACCTGAGAGTCCTGGAAGTGAAGGTCCTGTAACAATTTTATTTCCTTTTCCATCTCGGCGATTAACCCATAGCATTCTTGCCTCTCGGCCTGAAATTCTTTGTCCCGCCGGGCTACCTTTTCTTCAAGGGTATTCATTTTTCTCTTCATATTAGCAATGGTTCCTTCATAGTTTTTTTTCATTTGTTGTACAAACTAGGCTCTTTCCTCAGTCTTCTTGGCCCACTGTGCCCGAAGTCTTGCCATGTTCCCCTCAGATTTTTCCAATTCTTCCTGGCAGTCCAAAACTTGCTTCTTTAGCCCTTTTATCAATCTCTCGTCAGACAGACTTCTTTCTTGATTCTTGACATCTATTTTCATTTGTTGAATTTGAGCCTTGAGAGATTCATTCTCCTGGCCAGTTTATTTTTATCACCTTCGTCGGCTGCGGCTTGTACACTCTTTTCGAATTGAAGATCTCTGACCTGTTGCTCCAACTTCCCTATTCTTGCTCGGTATTTTCTTTCCTTGGCTATCCAATCCCACTGCACCTGGGCCCCGTCAGTCAATTGCTGCACATGTGGCCTTTTGGCGGATCTCTCAGGGATTGGAAAAATTTTACCAAACCAAGTCTAGTATTTGGGATCTACCTCGCCTCTTGCCTAATCCTGTACTATAGTCTTAGGCTCAAGGTACCTGCACTAATTCCATATTTGTCGGATCTTTCCTTCTAGGAATGCAGCCTTTGGGCCTAACTCAATGATTTGTCCGCTCAAGTCTTCATCATTATGAACAATGTGGAATCTTTCTAGTTGCCTCAGGACACGATTGGGAGCGTAAGGTTGGATACTTCGAACGCCCATCAGAAGAATGTAAGGTACTTCCGTCGATGTTTACACAACCTCAGTAGTAGGAAGCCAACCAAAAGCCCATTCAACTTTATCCGCAGTCAAAGATCTCAAGCATGACAACCAAGCCTCAGTGCCCTCGGGGAACTCAATGCCTGTTACCCGGGTTCTGAACTGTGCAATACAACTTAGCCCAATTAGACCGTATTTCATATACCCCGTGCGATGATAGAGGTGCTCCTGTATCCACAGCTACAGTAGCATATTCCATCCCTGAAAGAATTTCACACCCTCTCGACACTTGGTTAAAGCTCGGTACATCTCTGCCACAATCAAGAGAACCACTGAGCTAATAGGTTTCTTTATGGCAATATCCAACATTCCTACAAGGCCGAGGTCTATGTGACCATCTTTCCTTGGACAGACCATAACTCCCAGAAAAGCTACCATGAAGGCTAATCCCCGCTGGGCTTCCCATTTATCTTTGTTCCTGGCATGTGTCAAACCGGTGTTGGGCTCTTCAAAACCTTTTGGTTTGCCATACCGGTGATATAAGAAATGCATTGTGCAACACCCGTCTACTAGACGCGGATCCTGAATGTCCTGACTAATGCTCAACAAGTCCAAGAATCTATTGGTTTGATGGGTATCTACTCCGGAGGTTCCCGTTGAGACCCGCATATCTCGTAATCTCCTCTAGTGTGGGTGTAAGTTCAAAATCCGATAACCAGAATACATTACGGGTTGGTCCCAGAAAGGTATCAGTGCCTCAATAATATCCTTCCTTGGTTTGATGTTCAATAAATCAACGAGATCACCCAAAACCTTGACCACGGTTTCTCTGCTACCTTTTCCCAAATCATGCCACCACATATTGAGTTTCAAGGGGATCTCGCTCAGGACTGAGAAGGTTTTGATGTTACTTGGATTCATCCTGCACATTTATTTAAAGGGAATTTAATGATTTATTTTGACCTAAAGAGAAAAATGGCTGTTTTTGCAAAATTTTCTTTAGTTAGAAAACAAGGACTTGGTTTTACAAATACAACCTTTCAGCACTTCTGGGAAGAAGATTTTAAGGTTGTGCCCGCAAACCATTTTAAAATGTCTCAGGGTGGCTGTTCTTGCAAAAACAGCCTTTCGGTGCCCTTTTGGGCCATTTGGAGTCGGATACTCGTGGCAAAGGCGTGATTTCTAGTTGATTTTGGAGCCGATTCGAGGTAAGTGGCTTGTCTAACCTTGTGTGGGGGACCTTTCCCCTTAGGACATGATCTTTGAATATTTGAATGCCTCGTACGTGAGGTGACTAGCACATACTTAAGCTAATTTTTGCAAACCCATTTCTACTTGAAGTATTTAAATTGAGATTTCTTGTTTACTTGTTTATTTTAGACTGTAACTTTAAACATGTGCTAGCTTAGAGAAGTATGTTTAGCTGACTTACTTGCTTAATTGTTTAACTGCACTATTTGTACTCTGTGAAGCATGTTAGGCTAGAATTTACTATTACTTGTTCTGATTTTAGAATTTATTCTGAGATTATGAGTTGTTTTTTCTTTTTGTGTTTAATTTGGGACTACGGGACGGCTTCCCGAGAGATTCCCCTGTACTTGATATATTCTGGATTGAGGGTGCGGGAGACCAAGTGATCCCTGACACATGTATTTCTATATATTGGGATACCAAGAGATCCCTAGCTTACTTATTGAGGATACTAAGAGATCCTCGGGATACCAAGAGATTCCCAGTGTATATGATGAGGATACCAAGAGATCCTCGGGATACCAAGATATCCCTGGTGCATATGATGAGGATACCAAGAGATCCTGGGATACCAAGATATCCTCGGCTATTATTCCTTGTTAAGAGCAGTATTCCTTGTATTGTTACCTTTGCTTTCTATTACTGTTCTTCCTTATTTATCTGGTTTAGATTCTCGTTGTAGACTTTATTTAAACTGTTTTCGTTATCCTATTATTTATTATGTTTTATCTCAGTAGGGCCCTGACCTTCCTCGTCACTACCCGACCAAGGTTAGGCTTCGCACTTACTTAGTACCGTTGTGGTGTACTCACACCTCTTCTGCGCATGTTTTTTATATGCAAATCCACGTACTTCCTCCAGGCATATCATCCTCGTGGTAGAGCGTTCTAGTTGCAACTTGAGGTATATCTGCTACGTTCGCAAACCAGGAGTCTCTACTTTATTCTGTCTTTAGCAGATAGTTCCTTTCTTTCCTTTCATGTTGTTTAGACATGCTGGTGTAGAGCAGATTACTACATTCTATTAGCTTGTTTTGCCCATGGGTTTCCGGGTTTTGGGATTTATTTAGATTTGTGATGTTGAGTTGTATATGCCGAGCGGTATTCAGTAATATTTTCTTTCTAGATATTTAAATTGGTTTTCTCTATTTTTCCGCACAACTTTTATTTCCTCAATGTTAGGCTTACCTAGTCATGGGGACTAGGTGCCGTCATGACATGTTCACAGTTGGTGAACTAGGGTCGTGACATTTAGGCTTGAAATGCCGAAGTTTGAATTTTTGAAGTTTTCGGTCCAATAGTGAGTTTTTGATCTGAGGGTCCGATTGGAATTTCGAAAGTCGTAGTAGCTCCGTCATGTCATTTGGGATGTGTGTGCAAATTTCCAGGTCATTAGGACGTGTTTTGGTTAGATTTTTGATCGAAAGCGTGTTTTGATGAAATTGGAAGTTCTTAGGCTTAAATCCTTGGTTAATTCGAGTTTTCGACGTTTTTTTAGGTGGTTTAAGGGTTGTTACAAGTTTGAGTGATTTTATGGGATATGTCTGTAGGTTTGGTTGAGGTCTCGGGGGCCTCGGGAGTGTTTCGGATGTTCAAAGAGGCAATTTTGTGTTGAAAAGTGTTGCAGATTTTCTCTTCAGTCCTGCTGCAGATCTCCCTTCTATGCGATCGCATCATCACCTCCGCGATCGCATATTGTATTCCAGAGGGGTTCCAATTCCTTCTATGCGATCATATGGCCTTGTTCGCGATCGCATAGTTATGCTTCCTCCTCTTCTGCGATCGCATGACCCCATATGCGTTCACATAGGCCATTTTTTGGGCCTTCCAATTTTACTCTTCTGCGATTACATGACCCCATATATGTTCGCATAGGCCATTTTCTGGGCCTTCCAATTTTACTCTATGTGATCGCATACCTACTCCTGCGATCGCATAGAACAAAATCCTTGGGCAGACATAAACATTTTAAAATGAGGGTTTGACCATTTTTAACAAAACTCAAGCTAGAGAGCTCGGATTTAAGGGAGATTTCGAGGGTTTTTCAGAGGCAACGATTGGGTAACGATTCTCTACTCCCTTATGCTTAAGACCCACTAATCTAATCACGAATTCATCTTTAATTTCGGATTTTTGAATGAAAAATTTGTAAAACTTCATAGACCAAACTATTGGATTTTGAGTGGGTGTTTGACCTCCGATTTGGGAGATTTTTATATGGTTGAACTCGTGATAGTACGAGGGTTCTAAAAATGTGAAAAAGTTTTGGTTCCGAAACGTTGACCTGAAGGGCGTTTTGGTCATTTTACCTAAATTCGCGTCTTAGCTTTAAATTAAATAGTAGCATCAGTTGTTTGAGATGTTATTTATGATACGTGATTGAATTGGATAGATTTAGGCCATTTGGAGTCCGATACTCATGGCAAAGGCGTGATTCCAAGTTGATTTTTTACCGGTTCGAGGTAAGTGTCTTGTCTAACCTTGTGCGGGGGACCTTTCCCCTTAGGATTTGTTATTTGGTATTTTGAGTGCCTTGTACGCGGGGTGACGAGCGCGTACTTGAGCCAATTGTTGAAAATCCAGTTTTTACTTAAGATATTGAGATTGAGTTTCTTTCATATTTGCTTTATTCTACTTGCAATTACAACTTGTGCTAGATTAGGAAAGCATGTTTAGTTGATTTAACTTGCCTAATTGCTTAAGTTGCCTTGACTGTACTACGTGAAGCATGTTAGGCCAGTACTACCTGTTGCTTGTCTTTTGTACTTCATTTCTATGTATCTTCTGGTTGTGATTGCGCATTTATATTGGTACTACGGATGTGGGATTCCGGTAGCTCCCCCACTTGTTTTTTTACTTTGGGACTACGGTCTTGATTCCCGGTAGATCCCACTACACTTTTACTTTGGGACTACAGGTTAGATTCCCGATAGATCCCCCTGCACTTTTACTTTGGGACTGCGGGTTAGATTCTCGATAGATCCCCCTGCACTTTTATTTTAGGACTACGGGTTAGATTCCTGATAGATCCCCCTGCATATTGATGATTGGACTACGGGACGGTATCCCGGGAGATCCTTCGGCTTTACATATGTGATGGACTATAGGACGGTATCCCGGTAGATCCACTGGACAAATGAGAAAAAGGAATGCAGGACGGTATCCTGGGAGATCCTCATTAATATCACTGGTATTGAGTTGTACACATTCTGTGTTTACTTTGTTTCTTTGTGTAGTTGTTATTACCTTGTTGACCTGTCTTATCTCACTGTTGTTCTCATCATTACTACCATTTCTTTCATACTGTTAAATTATTGTTATATTTTACCTCAGTAGGTCCCTGACCTTCCTCGTCACTACCCAACCGAGGTTAGGCTTGGCACTTCCTGAGTACTGTTGTGGTGTACTCATGCCCCTTCTGCGGTTTTTTTTCATGTGCAGATCCAGGTTCTTCCACCCAGGCATACTATCATCGAGGTGGAGAGATCTAGTGGAGACTTCGAGGTATAGCGAAAACTTCGAGATCAAGCGGTTTTTCTTTTCTTTCAATTGTTTAGACATTATGGAGTAAGAGTAGTGTTTTACGTTTCTATTAGCCTGTGGTTCCCGTGAGTTTTCGTGTTTTGGGATGAGATTGTAGACTTTCGCATTTTGTTTTGAGTTGTATATGCCATGTGGCACTGATATATATCATTTCCTTCTAGATTTGTTTAGTTTAATTAAATGTTTACGCAAGTTATATTAAATTCCGCATTGTTAGGCTTACCTAGTTGTAGGAACTGCGTGCCATCACGACATGTTCATGGAGGGTGAACTACGGTCGTGACTAGTTGGCATCAGAGCTCTAGGTTCATAGGAGTCACGGAACACAGGCCGGTTTATTAGAGTCTCGCTGATCGTACGGAGACGTCTGTACTTATCTACGAGAGGCTATGTAACTGTTAGGAAATTTCCACTTCATTTGACTTCCCTATCGTGCGAGATTTTTGGCTTTCACAATTCTAAACTTCTAACTTCTATTCTTTCACAGATGGTGAGGACACGTGCTAATGGAGATGATCAGGCACCCGCACCCCCTACTGTTGCTGTCAGAGGCAAGAGATAGGGTAGAGGCCGAGGACGCGCCCGTAATGCAGCGAGAGCACCTGCCCGAGCTACCGTCGAGGTACCACCAGCAGATCCAGATGGAGTTCAGGCACCTGACACGCCTACAGCTACTACTACTCTAGCCCTTCAGGAGACCTTGGCACAGTTCCTGAGCATGTTTGGTACATTGATTCAGGCGGGATTGATTCAGGTTGTACCGACTACTTCACAGATCGGGGGAGGAACCCAGACTCCCACCGCCCCCACTCCAGAGCAGCGATTTTCCATTGGTCAGGTTCTAGGTGTCATGGCGACACAACCTGTGGTCCCAGTTCAGTGAGTGTTGAGGGCCTCTCGCCGAGTAAGGGACAGGTGGGTCCAGGAGAGAGAGGACAGACGAGGTCAGGAGAGAGAGTATAGAGGAGTGTGTAGACCTCGTAGACTGGGGAGACCCACTGGCCCATATTTTGGAGGAAGAGTACGGCATGGTAGAGGTTTTGTGGGCTATCCAGCTCAGCTTGCATCTCAGATTTTACACAGGTTCACAGGTGTTCAGGGGTCTCGGAGTACCCGTACTGCACAGTTTCCACCTCCACGTCAGCCGTGAGGTTGCTTTGAGTGTGGTGACATACGCCATGTGGTGAGGTATTGCCCTAGACTTGGGAGGAGTGCACCTCCACAGACTTCTCAGCCACAGCGTGCCCCGCGGGGTTCTCAGGCAATGGTTACAGCCCCAGTTGCTACCCTAGTTGCCCATACCGAGGTTGTTGCCTCCGATTCTGTCATCACAGGTATAGTCATGGTTTGTTATAGAAGTGTATCGGTTCTATTCGATTTAAGCTCTACTTATTTTTATGTGTCTTCTTATTTTGCTCCGCATTTAGATGTACCTCGGAATTTCCTTGAGTTTCCCTGTTTATGTTTCTACTTCTGTGGGGAGGTTCTCTTGTTGTGTACCGTGTTTATCGATCATGTTTGGTTGCTATTCGTGGTTTTGAGACTAGAGCAGATTTATTGTTACCCGGTACGGTGGACTTTGATATTATCTTGGGCATGGACTGGTTGTCGCCCTATTTTTCTATCTTGATTGTCACGCCAAGACTGTGACGCTGGCTATGCCATGTATTCCGCGTATTTATTTGAGTGGTACTTTAGATCACACTCCTAGTAGAGTTATCTCTTTCCTTAAAGCTCAGCGTATGGTTGAGAAGGGTTGTGCCGCATATTTAGCTTATGTGAGAGATGTTAGTGTTGATACTCCTTCTGTTGATTCAGTTCCAGTGGTACGGGATTATCCCGATGTGTTTCCAGCTGATCTTCCGGGAATGCCGCCCAATAGAGACTTTGATTTTGGCATTGATCTGTTGCCGGACACTTAGCCCATTTCCATTCCTCTGTATCATATGGCTCCTTCTAAGTTGAAGGATCAGTTACAGGAATTTCTTTGTAAGGGATTTATTCGACCTAGTATTTCACCGTAGGGTGCTCCTGTCTTGTTTGTGAAGAAGAATGATGGTTCTATGTGTATGTGTATTGATTATCGCTAGTTGAACAAAGTTACAGTGAAGAACTGTTATCCTTTTCCTCGTATTGATGATCTGTTTGACCAGCTTCAGGGCGCACAGGTGTTTTCTAAGATTTACTTGCGCTCAGGCTACCGTCAGCTGAAGATTCGGGAGCCAGATATCCCCGAAGACTGCCTTCAGGACTTGGTATGGTCATTATGAGTTCCTTGTTATGTCATTTGGGCTGACCAATGCCCCAACATCTTTCATGCACTTGATGCACAGTATATTCAGGCCATATCTCGACTCGTTCGTTATTGTTTTTACTGATGATATTCTGGTGTATTCCCGGAGTCTGGAAGATCATGAGCAGCACCTGAGGACCGTGCTTCAGGCCTTGAGGGAGAAGAAGTTATATGCAAAGTTCTCAAATGTGAGTGTTGGCTAAGCTCTGTGGCATTTTTAGGCCACGTGATTTCGAGAGAGGGCATTCGAGTGGATCCGAGGAAAATAGAGGTCGTACAGAGTTGGCCCAGGCCGTCTTCAGCTACAGATATTCGCAGTTTCCTTGGTTTGGTGGGCTACTATCGTCGCTTTGTGGAGGGATTTTCATCAATTGCGGCCCCTATGACTAGATTGACCCAGAAGGGTGCCCTATTTCAGTGGACAGAGGAGTGTGAGGTGAGCTTTCAGAAGCTCAAGACAGCTTTGACTATAACCCTAATTTTGATGTTGCCTACCGATTCGGGGTTTTATACTATCTATTGTGATGCCTCGAGAGTTGGCCTTGGAGCGGTGTTGATGCAGGACGATAGGGTGATTGCCTATGCATCCAGATAGTTGAAGATACAAGAGAAGAATTACCCTGTCCATGACCTTGAGTTAGCTGCTATTATTCATGCCTTAAAGATCTGGCATCATTATTTGTACGGCGTGGCTTGTGAGATTTATACGGATCATCGGAGTTTACAGCACTTATTCAAGCAAAAAAATCTAAACTTGCACAAAAAGAGGTGGTTGGAGTTATTGAAGGATTATGATATTGCTATTCAGTATCACCCTTGCAATGCCAATATGGTGGCGGATGCCTTGAGTCGCCGGGCGGAGAGTTTGGGTAGTTTGGCATATTTACCAGCTTCAGAGAGGCCTATGGCACTGGATGTTCAGGCCTTAGCCGATCACTTTGTGAGATTGGATCTTTCGGAGCCCAGTCGGGTTCTAGCCTGTGTGGTCTCCCGGTCTTCCCTATTTGATCGTATCCGGGAGCGGCAGTATGACGACCCTCATTTGCTTGTCCTTCAGGACAAGGTTCAACGTGGAGATGCCCGAGATATGACCATTGGTGATGACGCGGTATTAAGGATGCAGGGCCAAATTTGTGTGCCCAATGTTGATGGTCTTCGAAAGTTGATTCTAGCAGAGGCCCATAGTTCGCGGTATTTCATCCATCCGGGTGCTGCGAAGATGTATCAGGACTTAAGGCAGCACTATTGGTAGAGGAGGATGAATAAAGATATAGTTGGTTATGTGTCTAGATGCCTCAACTACCAGCAGGTGAAGTGTGAGAACCAGCGCCCGGGTGGGTTGCTTCTGCAGATAGAGATTCCGTAGTGGAAATGGGAGCGCATCACCATGGATTTTGTATCTGGACTCCCATGGACCTTGAATAAGTTTGCTGCCATTTGGGTTATTGTGGATCGACTGACCAAGTTTGCTCATTTCATTCCCATGTGTACCACTTATTCGTCGGAGTGGTTGGCGGAGATTTATATCCGGGAGATCATCCGTCTGCATGGTATTCCAGTTTCTATTATTTTCGACAGAGGTACCCATTTTACATTACAGTTCTGGAGAGCCGTGCAGCAGGAGTTAGGCACTCGGGTGGAGTTGAGCATAGCATTTCACCCCCAGACAGACGGACAGTCCGAGTGCACTATTTAGATTCTTGAGGATATGCTCTGTACGTGTGTGATTTAGTTTGGAGGGTCTTGGGATCGTTTCTTGCCATTGGCAGAGTTTGCTTACAACAATAGTTATCAGTCCAGCATTCAGATGGCGTCGTATGAGGCTTTATCTGGTAGGAGGTGTAGATCTCCGGTGGGTTGGTTTGAGCCGGGTGAGGCCAGGCTATTTGGCACAGAGTTGTTTCAGGATGCATTGGAGAAGGTTAAGATGATTCACGATAGAGTCCGTACAGCCCAGTCCAGACAGAAGAGTTACATGGACAAGAAGGTTCGTGATGTTTCATATATGGTTGGTGAGCGGGTTCTGCCTCATGTTTCACCTAAGAAAGGCGTCATGAGGTTTGGGAAGAAAGGAAAGTTGAGTTCGAGGTTTATTGGCCCTTTTAAGATCTTGAGGTGAGTTGGGGAGGTTGCCTATGAGCTTGCCTTACCTCCCAGTTTGGCTGGAGTTCATATGGTTTTTCATGTTTTGATGCTCTGGAGGTATCACGGTGACCCGTCGCACGTGTTGGATTGTAGTTCAGTCCAATTTGACAAGGATCTATCCTATGTTGAGGAGCCAGTGACTATATTGGATAGGTAGATTAGAAAGTTGAGGTCAAAGAACATAGCTTTAGTGAAGGTTCGGTGGCAGGGCTAGCCGGCCGAGGAGGTGACCTGGGAGACCGAGTAGGATATGCGCAGCAGTTACCCTTATCTTTTCACTACTTCAGGTATGTTCCCTATGCTCGTTCAAGGACGAACGAATGTTTAAGTGTAGGAGAATGTGACGACCCGGCCGGTCATATTAAGAATTAACACCCCGATTCCTTATTAACTGCTTCCCCTAAGTTCATTCCTTCTATTTTGGTTTGTTAGGACGTTCGGTGTTGAGTTTCGGAGAGTTTTGGAACACTTATCCCCTAAATGAGAGCTTAAGTGTTGAAAAAAGGTCTGTAGTCGGAATAGTGTGAAGACGACCTCGGAATGGAAATTCAATGGTTCTGTTAGCTCTGTAGGTGATTTCGGGTTTGAGAGCGTGTTCGAAATATATTTTGGCAGTCCGTAGCTCATTTATTCTTGAAATGCCGAAGTTTGAATTTTTGACGTTTCCGGTCTGATAGTGAGTTTTTGATCCGAGGGTCAGATTGAAATTCCAAAAGTTGCAGTAGCTCCGTCATGTCATTTGGGACGAGTGTGCAAAATTTCAGGTCATTTGGACGTGTTTTGGTTGGGTTTTTGATCGAAAGCGTGTTTTGATGAAATTAGAAGTTCTTAGGATTAAATCCTTGATTAATTCGAGTTTTCGACGTTGTTTTAGGTGGTTTAAGGGTTGGTACAAGTTTGAGTGATGTTATGGGATATGTCCGTAGGTTTGGTTGAGGTTTCGGGGGCCTCGGGAGTGTTTCGGATGTTCAACAAGGCAATTTTGTGTTGAAAAGTGTTGCAGATTTTCTCTTCAGTTCTGCTGCAGATCTCCCTTCTATGCGATCGCATCATCACCTCCGCGATCGCATAGTGTATTCCAGAGGGGTTCCAATTCCTTCTATGCGATCGCATAGCCTTGTTCGCGATCGCATAGTTATGTTTCCTCCTCTTCTGCGATCGCATGACCCCACATGTGTTCGCATAGGCCAATTTTTGGGCCTTCCAATTTTACTCTATTCGATCGCAGACCTACTCCAGCGATTGCATAGAACAAAATCCCTGGGCAGATATAAACATTTTAAAACGAGGGTTTAGTCATTTTTAACAAAACTCAAGCTAGAGAGCAGGGAGATTTCAAGATTTTTTCAGAGGCAACGATTGGGTAACGATTCTCTACTCCCTTATGCTTAAGACCCACTAATCTAATCACGAATTCATCTTTAATTTCGGATTTTTGAATGAAAAATTTGTAAAACTTCATAGACCAAACTATTGGATTTTGAGTGGGTGTTTGACCTCCGATTTGGGAGATTTTTATATGGTTGAACTCGTGAAAGTATGAGGGTTCTAAAAATGTGAAAAAGTTTTTGTTCCGAAACGTTGACTTGAAGGGCATTTTGGTCATTTTACCTAAATTCGCATCTTAGCTTTAAATTAAATAGTAGAATCAGTTGTTTGAGATGATATTTATCATATGTAATTGAATTGGATAGATTTGGGTCATTTGGAGTCGGATACTCATGGCAGAGGCGTGCTTCCAAGTTGATTTTTTGCCGGTTCGAGGTAAGTGGCTTATCTAACCTTGTGCGGGGGACCTTTCCCCTTAGGATTTGTTATTTGGTATTTTGAAAGCCTTGTACGTGGGGTGACGAGCGCGTACTTGAGCCAATTGTTGAAAATCCAGTTTTTACTTAAGATATTGAGATTGAGTTTCTTTCATATTTGCTTTATTCTACTTGCAATTACAACCTATGCTAGATTAGGAAAGCATGTTTAGTTGATTTAACTTGCCTAATTGCTTAAGTTGCCTTGACTGTACTACGTGAAGCATGTTAAGCCAGTACTACCTGTTGCTTGTCTTTTGTACTTCATTTCTATGTATCTTCTGGTTGTGATTGCGCATTTATATTGGGACTACGGATGTGGGATTCCGGTATCTCCCCCACTTGTTTGTTTACTTTGGGACTACGGTTTCGATTCCCGGTAGATCCCACTACACTTTTACTTTGGAACTGCAGGTTAGATTCCCGATAGATCCCCCTGCACTTTTACTTTGGGACTGCGGGTTAGATTCTCAATAGATCCCCCTGCACTTTTACTTTAGGACTGCCGGTTAGATTCCCGATAGATCCCCCTGCATATTGATGATTAGACTACGGGACGGTATCCCAGGAGATCCTTCGGCTTTACATATGTGATGGATTACGGGACGATATCCCGGTAGATCCACTGGACAAATGAGAAAAAGGACTACAGGACGGTATCCTGGGAGATCCTCATTAATATCACTGGTATTGAGTTGTACACATTCTGTGTTTACTTTGTTTCTTTGTGTAGTTGTTATTACCTTGTTGACCTGTCTTATCTCACTGTTGTTCTCATCATTACTACCATTTCTTTCATACTGTTAAATTATTGTTATATTTTACCTCAGTAGGTCCCTGAGCTTCCTCGTCACTACCCAATCGAGGTTAGGCTTGGCACTTACTGAGTACCGTTGTGGTGTACTCATGCCCCTTCTGCCCATGCTTTTCATGTGCAGATCCAGGTTCCTCCACCCAGGAGTACTATCATCAAGGCGGAGAGATCAAGCGGAGACTTTGAGGTATATCTGACGCGTCCGCAGACCAGGAGTCTCTACTCTATTCCAGCTTTAGTATTTAGCTTATCTTTTCTTTCAGTTGTTTAGACATTCTGGAGTTAGAGCAGTATTTTACGTTTCTATTAGCATGTGGTTCCCGTGAGTTTTCGGGTTTTGGGATGAGATTCTAGACTTCCGTATTCTGTTTTGAGTTGTATATGCCAAGTGGCACTTATATATATCATTTCCTTCTAGATTTGTTTAGTTTAATTAAATATTTCCGCAAGCTATATTAAATTCCACATTCTTAGTCTTACCTAGTTGTAGGAATTGGGTGCCATCACGACATGTTCATGGAGGGTGAACTTTTGTCCTGACACTTTGTTTGATTTTGATCTGAAATATGTAAATAGAGGGGGAAGATAGAGAAAAGAGAAATTTGAATTTCATTTTTCATATCTTCCATTCTTTGTCTATGATTTGTTACGGAGGAATGCAAAAGAAAATTTTCTTGAAGGTCAGGAGGTGGTTATGGTTTTTTCTTGTGGTCTCCGGTGACGACAACAGAGGGTAAAAGAAGATAGAAAGTTAGAGGGGGTATATATATATATATATATATATATATATATATATATATATATATAATTTTGTTTTTTATTTTAGTGACACGTTTCATAATTTTATTGGTGCGTGATATCATATATATTTTAAAAAATTGGTCAAGAAAAAATAATGTATCTTAGACACACTTTAGAAGGCTGGATGTGTAATAGATTAGCCGTGCTCAGAAAGAGTGTCACAGGATTTGGTCCTAAGTTCGAGGGATAAACTATGTATTTTGCCTAATAGATTTTATCGTAAGTTCGATATGGCTATATAGAATGAGTAGTTTAATACTATACGAGAAAGATGAACCAAAAAGATGATTTTATTAAAATGTGATGAGCTGATTATCTACAAAAATAAGTTATAGAGTCTCTGTGAGAAAGTCCCACCTACAGTGGTAAAAAACCAGAAAACAAGGAAAATAAAGTAGCAAACTCCTCAAATGGTGGAAACAAAATAACAACCTATGCAGTAAAACAAAGTAGATACAGTAATATTATAAAGTAGTAATAGTAACTCCTAATACACCCCCTTCAAACTAGATGTTGTGAAACAACATCTAGCTTGGACAAATGACGACAGAAGAAGTTTTTTAGAAACGATTTGGTGAGAATAGCAACCAACTGGTTGAAACTAGGAATGTGCTTGAAGATAAGGCGCTTGTCGTTGACCTATTGGCGAATATAGTGGAGGTCAACAACTATATGCCTCATGCGGCTGTGAAGACAGTTGTTCTGACATAAGTAGGTGACACCAAAGTTGTCATAGAAAATTGTAGGTGTTGTGGGGATATGGGCATGAAGTTCCTTGAGAAGATTTTTTACCCAAGTGATCTCATCAACGACACTAGCAACAGTCTGGTACTTTGCTTCATTAGACGAGCGGAAAATGGTGCATTGTCTTTTTGATGACCAACTAACTGGAGTAAGGCTAAGAAAAATAATATAACATGTGGTGGAACTTCGATTACTGAGGTTGCTGGCCTAGTCAGCTCAGAATACACAAAGAGATTAAGATTGGTGCTTGGAGTAATTTGATGGCCATAGTTAGTAGTGTTTTTGAGATATCGTATGAAGCGCTTAACGGTCTTCTAGTGAGCTTCAGACGACGCATGCATAAATTGATACTATTTTTTAACTGAGTAAGAAATATCAGGCCTAGTAAAAGACAAGTATTGCAGCTTGCCAATCACTTTACTATATTCAGTAGCATTATAAGATGGAGTACCGTCATTTAGCAACAAACTTTGAGATGACCTCATGGGTGTGGAGACACCTTTGTAATTTTCCATCAGAAGATAATGGAGAAGGTCCAAAACATACTTCGCTTGTGACAAAAATTTTCCTGTGCCATCTCGATGAACCTCAACCCCAAGAAATTAGGATAAAAGACCTAGATCTTTAAGGGAAAAATGAGAAGCCAATGAAGGGATAATATAATAAACTACTGAAGAGTTGTTTCCTGTAAGAATGATATCATCGACATAGACCAAAAGATACACAATACCATTAGAGTCATGGTAAAAAAAGAGAGAAGGATCCGAGTGAGCCTTAATAAACCCAATGTAAAAGAGATGTGATGTCAATTCATTATACCATGCACGAGGCGCTTGCTTGAGACCATTAATGACCTTACGCAAAAGACAAACATGTGAGGGATGAGTTGCATTTTCAAATCTAGGTGGTTGTTTCCTAAATACCTCTTCATCAAGCGTGCCTTGTAAAAAGGCATTATTGACGTCCAACCGATGTAGGATTCAATTATGCTGAACACCAATGAAAGAACAATGTTAATGGTTGTAGTCTTGACAACTGGTCTGAATGTGTAGTGATAGTCAAGACTTGCACACTGAGTAAACCCATTGGCAACCAAACTAGCTCTGTAGCTGTCAATTGAATCGCCATACTTCCTATTGATCATGTAAATCCACTTACAGTCAATAACATTCTTGTTAGAATCTTGAGGAACCAATTCCACATTTGATTCTGCACTAAATAGTCATGCCTTGAACTTGGGGCTGGACATAACACGACAACCGGTGCTTGGCTACAAGCGACAGAGCGAACCAACCGGCTGGCTAAATCAATATGCGATATTATACCATATTGAATGTGGAAGATAAGATAACTCATCCAGATATACAAAAAATCTGAATGATATAAATCAAAGTGCGAAAATACTAATATAAGTCTAAAATATATTTGTAACCAACATTGCTTAACATGAAAATCCCGTGACTCTGTCTAACTGTTACTCTAGTCTATGAAGCCTCTAATGAAGTATTAAAAATACTGTTTTTCTGTAAATATTGAAAGATTGTGAATTAATGATAATGCCCAAAAAGAACCAGGCATACCAAATAGCTGGTACGAGAATCCTAGCGCTATGACTCGTCAACCTATAAATCATTACCTGCATCGTAATATACAGGCCCTGGCGAAAGGTATGCCAGTACATTTGAATTACACTAGTATGTAAATAACTAAAAGAATGAACTATAAATGTTGAAACTGAAACCGAGTTGATAACTGAGAATTGATAACTGATAACTAAGATGATAAATGATAACTAAAATGATAACTGATATTTGATAGCTGAACTGAACAAAGGAAGTAAGGATATAGATACTCCCTCTTTTGAATGATAAACCACCTAGTTATGTGAATAAACTACGGCATCGGTCCCAATATATATTGTGTGCACAAGCTACGGCCTCGAGCCTAAGTGTATTTATACATAACTACGACCCCACACCCAAAGATGCATAAATCATATACTACAGCCTCAAACCAAAATGTGCATACACAATCTTAATGATTTAACTCTGCTCACACTGTAAATCTTGAATAACTAAAGTGAAGCATAGGGATATTCCTAACTTCCCTCACCATTCGACCCTATTCTACGTTCACATACTATCTTTTTTTTTAACTATGTACATAGATCACAATTTGGGAAATTTCATCTATTCTTAATCAAAACTGGAATATCTACCCTAAACTTTCTATACACTTTAAAGTCATATCAGACAAAAAACATCTAGGATAAACACTTAGTTACATAACATAAAGGGGAACTGTCATATATTTTATCTCACAATAATAGCTTCTTTTATAATAGCCTACTAACGTGGTACTTTCTAGTTCTAATATGAATAAATATGAACAACTTAAATCATTCCCTGAAATTCAATATCCGCAGCTCTTGGTTCTCATTTCGTACATCATATCTTCTTAGTCACATGCATGGGCCATACGAAAAACACATCGTTGGTAATAACCAATGTTTCTGACCCCTGGGTATTTTTTCCTTAAGCTCTTATTTGTCCAAAACTACAGTGATCAGTTCTTTGCTCACAGCGGTTAAATTATATACCTGTTACACCATCGGGTATGACATCTGAACTATCATCATCCAACCAATGGATCCATTTTTAAGAATTAAAATAACACTGTTCTGTGAGGTAAACACACGTGGATACACTACCATACACAAACGTCTGCTTCAGAGTATACCATCATCTGATAGAATCAGTTTCTACACCATCCGACAAGTCTTGGGTCTTAATCTGGACCTAGAACATGCAAAGATTTCAATATAATCATTGTTACTTTCATTTTTTTAGCACCCATAGGCATCAATGTACACTCACAAGTCACTAGAATTTTGATACACTGAAAATTGGATATATGGTAAACATACATCAGAATACTGGCGTACTGAACAACAATAAAATCGCTAACTGAAATACTGTATAACTCGTAATGGAGGTAAACTGATAACCATAGACATGACAAATGCTTTTGTACTTTTTGATAAGGTTATACTCTAATATGTACTACTATCCATTGCATCCCACTTTCAACATCCTCTCAATTTTTACCAACCTGTACTCAATAATTATACCTTGATGAATAATCAATATCTCTAGGATCTTGATTTTTTCTTACCCGCCGCTTAGACATTCGATACGTATGGAATTTGATAGGAAGAGAAGGTTACCTATTGCTCTAAGCTTCATGGAACAATTTAGAATAGAAAGAAATGAAACAATCCTGAATGTCTTGGCAGTTAACCATTTATATGCATGGCGTGCACATATATATTAAGGAAACTCCATTGGACACATCTTCATAAACTCCCTAGGACACTTGAACCCACTGTCTGATACCAAGCCTCGTCAGTTACGAACCTGGGGCTGGACGTAACACGACACTCGATGCTTGATTAAATGTGATCGAGTGAACCAACTGGCTTGCTGAATCAACATGTGATATCATAACATATTGAATGAAAAAGATAAGCTAACACATGCTGATATACTGAATGTTTGAATGATATAAATCAAAGTGAAAAAACGCTAATACAAGTCTAAATTATATTTTCAGCCAACATTGCTTAACATGAAAAGCATGTGACTCTGTCTAACTGTTACTCTAGTCTGTGAAGCCTCTAATGATGTACTAAAAACACCGATAGTCCGAAAAATCTGAAAGACTGTAAAGTAATGATAATGCCCCAAAAGAATTGGAGCTCACCAAATAGGTGGTACAAGGATCCTAGCGCTCTAAGTCATCAACCTATAAATCATTACCTACATCTTGAGATGTAGGCCTTGGGAGAAAGGGACATCAATACATTTGAATTGCACTAGTATGTATAACAACTTAAAGAAGAAACTGTAAATGCTAAAACTAAAAATGAGTTGATAACTAATAATTGAGATAATAACTGCTAAAACTGAAATGTGTAACTGATAACTGAAACGATAATGAATAATTTATGACAAAATGATAACTAATAACTGATAATCAACTGAAAAAAGAAAGTACGGATATGGATAGTCCCTCTTCTCAATGATGAACTACCTGTGTATCTGAATAAACTACGGTCTCAGGCCCAATATATATGTGCACAAGCTACGTCCTCGGGGAAAAGCATACATATGCATAACTACAGCCTCAAGCCAAAAGATGTATAAAGCATAAACTACGGCCGCCGGCCCAAAGATGCATAAAGTATAAACTATGGCCTCCGGCCCAAATACAGGTGTTCAACATTCAAGGAATGCATACAGCCTCAAGCCAAAAGATGCATAAAGCATACACTATGGCCTCCGTCCCAAAGATGCATAAAGTATAAACTACGGCCTCCAGCCCAAATACAGGTGTTAAACATTCAGGGATTTAAATTCTGGAACTGAGAATCATACTGCAATGTGTGATGCTAAAATACTAAATCATACTAAGTTACATGATACTAGAATACTAAATCCGACTAGACTGAGACATGTATCCATGAAATGATTACGAAAATTGAAACTTCAATTGATTATGTCATGCTAAGTAATATAGTTTGAGACTCATGGGCATCAAACCTAGGTCTATATTGATTAAACACTGAGCTCACCATGTTCAGAATGAAATTCATGAACGAGTTACGAAGCTAGAGAACAAAACTATTCAAGGAACTGAGCTTAACTATATTTCTGAATTAGAGACGTTGTAAAAGAAACGTAGTGTAAGGAGAATTATTAACATTCTCAATCATAGAGAGTTAGCCTCACATACCTTAACGTCCTGATCTTGAGCGTAATACAACATTCTCCAACCCTTTCAACTTTAATTTATAGAAATACAAGTCAAACGGATTCCATATTAGCAATAATACTCATGTTTTGGTCAGTTAGGCATTTAATCAAACACTTGGTTGGCATAAAGCTTCATAATCCTTATTTATGGTGTTTCTACGCCCAACAACTCATTCCATTTCTCCTAGAAAATTCTAAAATCTCAAATTATTGTAATTAATATCATTCTTCATCACCCATACGATAAACAACACCCTTAATCAACAACCATCAATTGAAACCTATAATAGTTCGTGATTTTCTATCAAACCCATCAACTCATATCTTATGGACTTAGAGTCTACAATCATTTATCCAATGCTATAATCAATTAGAGGGTGAAGATATTACCTTTTTGACGTTCAATCCTCTTAAATTCGAGTTCTAGGATTTCTTTTCTCAGCAACGATGTCTCAATCGAATATATAGTGATTTGAAGGGTTTACACATGTTAATAAGGCATTGGAGCAATGAAATTAATTTAGAATCATCATTAGAACTTGCCTTGGATGATGGAGGGACCTTAGAGGAAGTTAGGTTCTTGAGCTTCACTTGCTACAACAAGTTTTAATGTTGTGGGGTGTGAGGGATGAGGTAGGGCTTTTAAAACGAACCTTTGGGTGTGCTTCCATGCAGCTGAAGGTCTAACCGAGAAACTGGACGCGCAAAAAGGGTAGTGGCACTGCCACAAGTACGATGTCGCGCACGAGAATAGCTGGGCACACACCTGAGCATGCAGCCTGGGCATTGTACAGTAAAACATGCATAACCTTTTGTACATAGATCCATTTGGGATCCATAATATATTATTGTAAGGATGTTTCAAGGGGATATAACTTTTACATTTCATGTTTTCCCAAATTTGCAACAGATTTTCATGAAATTCTTCTGGAAGACACAAATTCCATATACTTAGCTGATTTTATCAAATCTTATGCACCTCATTCTCCATATTGATTCTAAAATAACTATTTTCACCCACACTTATCTTGATAGTACTTTACATGTCTAAATTATCACATTAATACTCATTTAACATGTCAAAACCTAATCCAAATTTATAGAGTGTTACGTTATCTCCCCCTTAGAATTAGTCATCCTCGAATGATTATCCTAGTTGTACTATGGACCTTAAACGTGTCTGGTGGAAACGTGTGAACATTGAATTGTCATGAACATATGCATGCTAAACTGAATGAATGCATGATTACTGAACTACTGAGATATTGAACTGAATAAGTTCTGAACTGACTGAATACTGAAAGACATGGAGATTATAATATAAGGTCTAAATGAAAAGGTTAGTTACCTTAAACATTTTGCCAAAACACCCGCCAGCTAAAGAGCATAACACACGCCTCAAAGGGCATCATAATATGGATCACATGAAATATATACATGAATACTGGTCTTCCATGGATAGATTAATACTGAACTAACATGGTTATATGAATACTGAATGGCCCAAATATATGAGTACTAAACTGACATTAATATCTGAGTACACTATCATAGATATCCGAGTATTGGACTAACATGAGTATTTATGTACTAAACTGATATGAATGTTGTAACATGAGATATAAATATTGGAAACTTGAATGTTTAACAAGACACATGAAATATTGGGTGTGCACCCGCCAATTCTGGTGGAAACTCTAACTCATAAGCTACTTGACTGATCCTTCGTATGATCATATATGTCCCGATGTATCTGGGACTGTGATGACCCAAAAGGTCATCACTCATTTGAAAAAAATTCTGTGATCTGAGGCCTTAAAAACCTCTTTTTGTCTCACCTCGATTTGCATGTGCAGTCCGGGCACGTTTCCGGAAAGCTTTTATGTGAAAACTGAGTAAAATAAGGAAATTGGCTTTTAAAATTGAATAAAGTTGACTTTGGTCAACATTCTTGGTAAACGGACCTGGACATGTGATCAGAAAATCTCCTAGGGTCCATCGAAAAATTTGGGACTTGGACATATGCCTGGAATCACATTCCGAGGTCCCAAGCCCGAGAAATTAAGTTTTAAAGAAAATTGTTTTCTAGAAAATATAAAGGTTTTAGAAGTGAGTTAATGCATTTTCTTGATGGTATACGGCCCATATTTGGGTTCCAAAGCCGGATAAAAGTTTGAAATATTAATTAAGTTGAATCTGTAAAATTTGGTACAGAACGGAATTGGTTTGGTATAAAACGGACATATAGTTGAGAAAATAGTAATTTTGATGTTTTTGAGTTATTCATGAATTTGAGGTTTAATTCATAGATGTTGATGTTATTTTGATGATTTGATCGCACAAGCAAGTCCGTATAATATTTTTGGACTTGCGTATATGTTTGGTTAGGAGCTCCGAGGGCTCGGGTGAGTTTTGGATAGGTCACGGAGGGAAATTAGACTTAGGATAAAGTTGCTGGTATCTGATATTTTGCCCAAACCTCTGATCTCGTAATTGCGAGATCAGGCTTTGCAATTGCAAAGTCCTCGGGCTTGGGAATTGTGACCCAGATGTCGCAAATGCGAACCTAGCTTGGGCAGGCCTTGGTCGCAAATGCGACACTTCTGTCGAAAATGCGACTGATTTCTCACAAATGCAATGGTGATAGGATTTTCCCATGGTCGCAAATGCGACAGGTTCTTTGCATTTGCAAAGATAAGAGGTGCTGAACGGGTACGCAATTGCGAACCCTGGTCGCAATTGTGACATTGCGACCAGTTAATTTGGACTTAGACGCATTTTTCTTCATTTTTCAAACCTTCTCAAAACCTAAACTCTCTTGGGCGATTTTCTAAAGGAAAGTTCTTCTCCAAATCAATTGTCAGTTATTTCTAACTCGTATTCTTTAATCCATAGCATCTTTTCACATGATTTCAATTCAGAATCAAGGGGTTTCATGGGGGAAATTGGGTGTTTTGGGTAGAACTTAGGATTTCAATTTTGGGGATTCGGACCTCGATTTGCAGTTCGATTTCAAATTAAATTATATATTAGGGTTCGTAGGTGAATGGTTAATCAGGTTTTGGTTCGAACCTTAGTTTTGACCATGTGGGCCTGGGGTCGATTTTTGAATTTTTGGGAATACCTTTAGAAAACCTATTTTCATGCATTAGAATTGATTCATTTAGCATTTATTGATATCGTTAAGTAAATTATGGCTAGACAAGCGAATTGGTAGTGTAAACAAGAGGTAAAGCGGTAGCTAAGGCTTGAATTGTGTTCGTGGAATTGAGGTTAGTGTTTGGTCTAATCGTAGCTTGAGCGATTAGAAGTTGTGTCTTATTTGCTATGTGTTAATTGTTGAGTACGATGTATAGGAATGGTGACGAGTATGTATGTGCCGGTGTCAAGCATGCACGTGAATGTTATACTATGATTAATGTGAATCCATTTCGTATTGTTCATATTTTATATGATGATTTCTAATGTTGAACAAGGCTTTTGGAAGTGTTAATGGTAAATGAACATTGTAGAGCATTGGCTCAAGTTGAGAATTGAGTTGTGAAGTAATTTTGGAAAAGAGAGGAGGTTTATGATATTGTCTCCCTTGCCGGGATCTTATTGATTTTGATATTATCTTCCTTGCCAGGATGTTATTGCTTCAGATAATATCTCCCTTGTCGCGATGCTATTACTCATGATATTGTTTCCCCTGTCGGGATATTATTGTTATGCTATTGTTCCTTTGCCGAGATTTTATTGTGATGCCATTGAATTCCCTTTCCAAAATTGCTTTGTGATTGTTGATTGGGTGAGGAAGAGTGTAAAGCACGAAGGGTGATGCCATGCGTGATATTGAGAATGTTAAGGCACGAAGGGTGATGTTGTGTCGATATTGTGAGGTAAAAGAACGAAGGGTGATGTTGTGCCGTACGATGTACAATGTAGTGCCATGATATGAGTGATAATGCATGAAGGATAATTTCGTGCTATGATTATGTGAGGTAAAAGCATGAAGGGTAATGCCGTGCCGATTATATAGATTCTTATGGTGAGGACGAGAGTAAAAGCACGAAGGGTGATGCCGTGCACTTGTCTTTGATTTCCTGATTCTTGCAGATAACTGAATTATCATGTTCTTTACATTTATCTATTGGTTTCTGTTGTTACCCAATATTCCCCGCAGCATGTTTTCCCGCATCATATCTTAATCGATAAATTTCTACCTTTATTTTTATGCGGTATATGATTAACTGCACATGTTTATTTGGTAGTCTGGTCCTAGCCTCATCACTACTTCGTCGTGGTTAGGCTAGGCACTTACCAGCACATGGGGTCGGTTGTGTTGATACTACACTCTGTACTTTGTGTAGATCCCGGTGTTGTAGCTATTGGACAACAGTGAGGTTGTTGCCTTCAGTCCACCGACGGAGACCTAAGGCAGCCCTACAGACGTCCGCGGTCCTTGGCGTCCCTTTCTATCATTTCCTTTCTGTTTTTACTTATTCAGAGACAGATTTGTGTAATTCTATTCATACTTTATTTGTAGTATTCATAGATAGTCCATGACATTGTGACACCAAGTTCTAGCTAGGGTTGTACTTAGACTTCCATAGTTTGTATTAATCTAAACTATCCGATTTCGTCTTCCGCGTTGTTTTTGTTATTATTATTTCCGCTTCTTTTGTTATATTGTTTTGAAATTGTTAAGGAATTAAAACTTTAAAAAGGGTAATTAAATCAGAATAGTTGTCTTGCCTAGCTTCCACTAGTAGGCTCCATCACGACTCCTGAGGGTGGGAAATCTGGGTCGTGACAAGTTGGTATCAAAGCTCTAGGTTTCTTAGGTCTCACAATTCATAGACAAGCTTAGTATAGTATGAGGAATCGGTACAGAGACGTCTATGTGTATCCCCCAGAGGCTGCAGAGTTAGCAACAGTTTCACTTTAATTATTCTCTGTCGTGTGATTTGGTTTTCCAATTCTAATTGAACTTCTACTCTGTTCTTTTGTAGATGGCAAGAACACGCGCTTCTTCATCCACTGATCAGCAGCCCGAGCTCCCAGTAACAACATCTATGAGGGGAGAATGGCGAGGGCGAGGGCGAGGGCGAGGTTGTGCTAGGGACCGAGGCTGGGGTAGAGCTCAGCCCAGAGCAACAACACTAGTGGCAGAACCTCAAGTTGTGTTTTACGATGAGGTTCCAACCCAAATTGTTCCAGCAGGACCAGCTCAGGTCCTAGAGGGGTTCATTGCTACCCAAGTAATCCAGGATGCTCTGGTCCGTCTAGTGGGCCTTATGGAGAGTGTCGTTCGGGCAGACTTACTTCCTGTAGCACCAGATATCTCTTAGGCTAGGGGAGGAGCACAGACTCTCACTGCCCTCACTCTGAAGCAGATGGATCCCCAGTTTCATACTCTAGCAACTCAGCCAGTTGAAATAGTTCAGTCAAGTATGGTAGCTCAGACCGATGAGGAAGCAGCTATGTCTGCGCTAAGACTATACCTTATCTTTACTAGTTTTACTTCATCTAGAGTGGAGAGGGACTCCTGGTCATTCTACCCGTAGGGTTATCTCATATAAGAATGCTCGGCGTATGGTTGATAAGGGATGTTTGGCCTATTTGGCGTATGTTCGTGATTCTACTTCCAAGATTCCTCCTTCTGTGCCCGTGGTTCGTGAGTTTCCTGAGGTATTTTCTTCAAACCTGCCAGGTATGCCACCCAATAGGGATATTGACTTCTGCATCGATTTGGCTGCGGACACTCAGCCCATTTCTATTCCGCCGTATCGTATGGCCCCGTCTGAGTTGAAAGAATTGAAGGAGCAGTTGCAATATATGCTTGATAAGGGCTTTATTAGGACTAGTGTCTTGCCTTAGGGTGCACCAGTGTTTTTTGTTAAGAAGAAGGATGAATCAATGATAATATGCATAGATTACTGGCAGTTGAACAAGGTCATAATCAAGAACAAGTATCCATTATCGAGGATTGATGATATGTCTGATTAGCTTTAGGGTGCCAAGGTATTTTTAAAGATTGAATTGAGATATGGCTACCGTCAATTGAGGATTAGGGGATCCGATGTCCCTAAGACAGCTTTCCGCACTCGGTACGGGCATTATGAATTCTTGGTGATGTCATTTGGGTTGACAAATACCCCAGAAACATTTATGGATTTGATGAACCTAGTTTTCAATCCTTACTTGGATTCCTTTGTTATTGTCTTCATTAATGATATTTTGATCTATTCGCGCAGCTAGGAGGAGCACAGGCATCATCTTCGAGTCATTCTTCAGACTCTAAAGGATAGTCAGTTGCATTCTTGGGACACGTTGCATCAGTAGAGGGTATTCAAGTGGATCTAAAGAAGATAGAGGTAGTCAAGAACTGGCCTCGACCCACATCAGCTATAGAGATCTAGAGTTTCTTAGGTTTGGCGGGCTATTACCATCAGTTTGTGGAGGGGTTTTCATCTATTGCAGCCCCGATGACTAGTTGATCGAGAAGGGTGCCCTGTTCAGGTGGTCGGATGAGTGAGAGGTGAGCTTTCAGAAGCTCAAGACAACTTTCACTATGGCTCCAGTGTTGGTTTTGCCCACAGGTTCAGGGCCATATATAGTTTATTGTGACGCATCTTATATTGGACTTGGTACTGTGTTGATGTAGGGTGACAAGGTCATTGCTTATGCTTCACGACAATTGAAGATTCATGAGAAAAATTATCTAGTTCATGATTTGGAGTTAGCATCCATTGTTCACACGCTGACGATTTGGAGGCACTATTTGAATGGCAATGTCATGTGAGGTGTTCACGGATCATAAGAGTCTGCAATATTTGTTCAAGCAAAAGGAATTAAATTTGAGATAGAGGAGGTGGTCGGAGCTATTGAAAGACTATGATATCATAATCTTATATCATCCGGGGAAGGTGAATGTGCTTGCTGATGCTTTGAGTAGAAAGTCAGCCAATATGGGCAGTCTTGCTTATATTTCGGTCGGTGAGAAACCGCTTGCTTTAGATGTTCAGGCTTTAGCCAATTAGTTCATGAGGATGGATGTTTCTGAGCCCAGCTGCGTGATAGCTTGCACAGTCGCTCGTTCATCATTATTTGAGCGTATCAGAGATCGGCAGTATGATGATCATCATTTTTGTATCCTTAGAGACACAGTGCGGCACGGAGGTGCCAAGCAGTTACAGTTGGAGATTATGGGGTCTTGAGGATGCAGTGTCGTATATGTGTGCCTAATGTGGATGGGCTTCGTGAGTTGATTCTAGAAGTGGCCCATAGTTCTCGGTATTCTATCCATCCTGGTGCCACTAAGATGTATCAGGATTTGTGGCAGCATTATTGGTGGAGAAGGATGAAAAAGGACATTGTTGTCTATGTAGCTCGGTGTTTGAATTGTCAGCAGGTAAAGTACGAGCATCAGAAACCTAGTGGTTTGTTTCAGAAAATTGAGATTCTTGAGTGGAAGTGGGAGTGGATCACTATGGACTTCGTTGTTGGACTCCCACATACTCAGAGGAAGTTCGATGCAGTACGGTTATTGTTGATAGGCTAACCAAGTCAGCATATTCCATTCATATGGCAGTTTCTTATTCCTCTGAGCGGTTGGCTGAGATTTATATCTGGGAGATTGTTCGTCTTCATGGCATGCTCGTGCCTGTTATTTCTGACCAGGGTACGTAGTTTACCTCGTATTTCTGGAGGACAATTCAGCGTGAGTTGGGACACGGGTTGAGTTGAGCACATCATTTCATCCTCAGACGGATGGACAATCGGAGCGTACTATTCAGATTTTGAAGGATATGCTCCGAGTGTGTGTTATTGATTTTGGAGGTTCTTGGGATCATTTCTTGCCAATAGAAGAGTTTGTCTGTAATAATAGTTACCAGCCGAGCATCTAGATGGCTCCTTGTGAGGCTTTATATAGTAGGCGGTGCCGGTCGCCGGTTGGGTGTTTTGAGCCGGGAGAGGCTAAGTTGCCTTGGATAAGGTAAAGATCATCCAGGATAGGCTTCGTACAACTCAGTCCAAGCAGAAGAGTTATGGCGACCGCAAGGTTCGTGATGTGGCATTCATTATCGGAGAGTGAGTGTTGCTCTGGGTGTCGCCCATGAAGGGCTTGATGATATTTGGGAAGAAGGACAAGCTAAGCCCTAGATTTATTGGGTCGTTTGAGATTCTTGATTTAGTGACAGAGGCGGCTTACAGACTTGTGTTGCCACCGAGTTTACCAGTCGTGCATCCAGTATTTTATGTGTCCATGCTTCACAAGTATCACGGCGATCCATCCCACGTGTTAGACTTCAGCACTGTCTAGTTGGACATGGACTTGTCCAATGAGGAGTAGCCGGTAGCTATTCTAGGCCTGCAGGTTCGTCAGTTGAGATCGAAGAAGTTCCCTTCAGTTCATGTTTAGTGGAGAGGACAGCCTGCCAAGGCAGCTATTTGGGAGTCCGAGTCCGATATGCGAAGCCGATACCCCCATCTTTTCCTTGACTCAAGTACTTCCTTTCTTTATTCATTCGAGGACGAACGGTTATTTTAGAGGTGGAAGATGTGATGACCCAAAAGGTCATTACTTATTTGAAAGAAAATTCTATGTTTCGAGGCCTTAAAAACCTCTTTTTGTCTCACCTCGATTTGCATGCGTAGCCCGGGCGTATTTCCAGAAAGCTTTTATGTGAAAACTAAGTAAAATACGAAAATTGGCTTTAAAATTGAATAAAATTGATTTTGGTCAACATTCTTGGTAAACGGACCCGGACCCGGACCCGGACCCGGACCCGTGATCCGACGGTCTCGTAGAGTCAGTAGAAAAATTTAGGTCTTGGACATATGCCCAGAATCAAGTTCCGAGGTCCCAAGCCCGGAAATTAATTTTTAAAGAAAATTGTTTTCTGAAAAATATAAAGGTTTTAGAAGTGAGTTGATTCATTTTATTGATGGTATCGGGCCCGTATTTGGGATACCGAAGCCCGGTACACGTTTGAAATATTAAAAAAGTTAAATATGTAAAACTTGATAAAGAACGGAATTGGTTTGGTATAAAACGGACCTATAATTGAGAAAATAGTAATTTTGATGTTCTTGAGCAATTTCATGAATTTGAGGTTTAATCCATAGATATTGATATTATTTTAATTATTTGATCACAAGATAAAGTCCGTATGATATTTTTGGACTTGCGTGCATGTTTGGTTTGGAGCCCCAAAGGTCGGGTGAGTTTTGGATAGGCCATAGAGTGAAATTTGACTTAGGATAAAGTTGCTGATATCTGATATTTTGCCCAGGCCTCTGATGTCGCAATTGCGAGATCAAGCTTCGTAATCGCGAAGTCCTCAGGCATGGGCATTGCGACCCAGGTATCGAAATGAAAACCTAGCCTGGGCAGGCCTTGCTCGCAAATGCGACACTTCTATCACAAATATGACTGATTTCTCGCAAATGCGAAGGTGACAGGATTTTCCCGTGTTCACAAATGCAAAGGTGACAGGATTTTCCCATGGTCGCAAATGCAAAGGTGACAGGATTTTCCCATGGTCGCAAATGCGACAGGTTCTTCGCATTTGCGAAGATAGCATGTACTGAAGGGGTTCTCAATTGCAAACCCTGGTCGCAATTGCCACATCTGCGACCAGTTAATTTGGACTTAAACGCATTTTTCTTCATTTTTCAAACCTTCTCAAAACCTAAACTCTCTTGGGTGATTTTCTAAAGGAAATTTCTTCTCCAAATCAATTGTAAGTCATTTATAACTCATTTTCTTCAATCAATAACATCTTTTCACATGATTTTAATTCAAAATCAAGGGTTTTCATTGGGGAAATTGGGCATTTTGGGTAGAACTTAGGATTTTCAAATTTTGGGGATTTGGACCTCGATTTGAGGTCCGATTTCAAAACAAATTGTATACTAAGGTTCGTGGGTGAATGGGTAATCGGGTTTTGGTTTGCACCTCGGGTTTTGACCATGTGGGCCAGGGGTCATTTTTGAATTTTTGGAAAAACTTTAGAAAACCTATTTTCATGCATTAGAATTGATTCATTTAGCATTTATTGATATCGTTAAGTAATTTATGGCTAGATACAAGCGAATTGGTGATGGAAATTTCTCTCTTTATTTTTCCGCGGTATATGATTTAATTGCACATGTTTATTTGGTAGTCTGGTCCTCACCTCGTCACTGCTTTGCTGAGGTTAGGCTAGGCACTTACCAGCACATGGGGTCAGTTGTGCTAATAATATACTCTACACTATGTGCAGATCCCGATGTTGTAGCTTTTGGACCACAGTGAGGTTGCTGCCTTCAATCCATCGGCGGAGACCCGAGGTAGCCCTGCAGATGTCCGGGGGCCTTGGCCTCCCCTTCTATCATTCCTTTCTATTTTTACTTATTCAGAGATGGATTCATGTAATTCTATTCGGACTTTATTTTTAGTATTCATAGATGGTGCGTGACATTGTGACACCAAATTCTAGGTAGAGTTGTACTTAGACTTCCGCAATTTGTATTAATCTAAACTATCAGATTTCTTCTTCCATATTGTTTTTGTTATTATTATTTTCATTGCTTTTGTTATGTTGTATTGAAATTGTTAAGGAATTAAAACTTGAAAAGGGTAATTAAATCGGAATGGTTGGTTTGCCTAGCTTTCACTAGTAGACGCAATCATCACTCTCGAGGGTGAGAAATTCGAGTCGTGATAGGGACTGAGCTTTCCTTTCTTCCCAAATCTTATAACACCTTTCAAAGGCCAAATTTTTAGAAACACCCTATCATCAACTTGAAACTATAGGTCTCTACGACGTACGTCTGAATAGGACTTTGATGACTATGAATCGTCTCAAACGCTATTGAATCAACTTGACTTTCTCCATAGCCTGATAGATGAAATATGTTCCCAATGGCTCTGCTTCGCCAACTTCAAACCAACGAATTGGCGATCTACACCTTCGCCCATAGAGTTCTTCGTATGGTGCCATCTCGATACTAGAATGGTAGCTGTTATTATAAGCAACCTCAATGAGAGGTATGTGATCAACCCTATTACCTTTAAGAATCAAGGACATATCCTCAAGAATTGAAATTAACTTATAATCATTATTAGAACTTATCCTGGATGATGGAAAGACCTTGGAAGAAGTTCGGTTATTGAAACCTTCCCTTTGTAGAGCAAGTTTTCATGTTTTGGGGTGTGGTGGATGAGGTATGGCTTTTAAAATGACACTCTGGGTGTGCTTCCACGCACCTAAAGACCCAACCGCACACTTGGATATGCAGCAAGGGAAGTGGCACTGCCACAAGTGTGTTATCGTGCAGGGGAATAGCTGGGCACACAGCTGACCGCGCAGACTGCGTGTTGTCCAGTAAATGCACATAACATTTTGCACAAAGTTCACTCAGGCTCTATAATATATCATTAGAACGGCATATCAAAGGTTAAATTTACCATGTTTTGTGTTTTCCCAAATCTGCAACCTATTTTCTCAAAATACTGCTGGAAGACAGACCTTCCATAAACTTAGTCAATTTTATCGAATCTCATGCACCTCACTCTCCGTCTTGATTCCAAAATAACTATTTTCACCCATACTCATCCGATAGGACTTTAAATATCTAAAATATCATATTAATACTTATTTAACATGTCCACACCTAATCTATATTTATGGAGTATTACATAAAGTATCAAATTCAGCTTTCAATGCTGACTTCCACTCATGCTTTTGAGCTTGCTTACACGTATGAGGCATAGCACCATTAGAAAGTTGAACAAGGTTATTGAATGGTTTCTTTGGGCAGAAAACATTGATTTGTGACCGGGTCGTTGGACGGGATAGAAGAGGCGGTGAGGGTGAAGGAGAAGGACTATGTAAAGGTTGTGAATTAGAAGCCAGGTTCTAGGGTTGTGTAGGAGAAACTGTAAAAGCATGTGGCAGGTTTTGGGTTTTGTTTCGACGATAGTAGGTGATAAGGTTGGGAATTAGAATATCTGATGGGATAAGAGATTGAGATTGTTGCAAAGAAGCAGGTGAAGGAGAAGACATAGAAAGTGAATTACTCGAATTCAAGGAATGCACATGATTTTGGCCTGAGGAGATGGACTTACAAGTTTGGCCACTGGTACATACTCTTGAACTAGTATCGGAGAAGGAAGTGTTGACATATTACGTAAAGAATTTTGAATTTGAGAGTGGGTAGGAGTGTCAGCAGCAATTTCCCACATGAGAGTAGAAACTTATCTTTTATGTTTGAAAATATTGTTTGAATGGGAAAAATATATTCAAAAAATTAAATCTCGTGGGATATAAATTTTAGAATGCATTGGATCAAGACATTGGTGTGCATAGTGAACATGCGAAAAACCCAAATAGACACATGGATTTGACCTAGGCTAGAGTTTATGTGTGGTGCAAGGCTTAAGCCATGGCAACATAGACAACCAAAACTAACTGAGTCGTATGACACCAAATGATTTTTCAAATGGTGATTTATGCCTTAAAAGCGGTGTGGGTAGTTGTGAGCACGTAAGTTTTGCCTCATGCCTAATATACTCCTAAAAATATCCTACACTAGTTTTAATTGCCTTTATGAAATTTTAGGAATTTTTTAATTTTATTTTTATTTGGTTTGGTATTATTTGTATTTCGCATATTTAGTAGCACTTCAAATTATGAAAATAACAAAAAATATTTTATATTTTACTCTTTGCATTTTAGATCTAATTTGTAATGACCCGACCGGTCATTTTTCTTTTTGGAACCCGGTTCCCCCAAATAAAACTTTTCATGCTTGCTTTAATTAATTTATGGCCTGCGGGGACGGTTGGTTCGGGATTTGAAAGAATTTTGGTTGATATATGCTCATTTGATCCTTAAGAATTTCTTAAAAAGGCTAAATTTGACTTTGGTCACCATTTTTAGCAAACGGGCTCGCATTCGTGTTTTTATGGTCCCAGAGAGTTCGTAGAAAAATATGGGACCTGAACGTATGCTCAAAATCGAATTTTGAGATCCCTAAGCTGAGTAATAATTTTTATTAGCAATTGTTAAATTGAAATTCCAAGGATTTAAAGAAACTAAATAATGATTGATCATGTTGGTATCTGGCTTGTGGATTGGTTCCCGAGCCCAGAACAGGTCCAATATAGTATTTAAGACTTTCCTGCAAAATTTGGTGTCAATCCGAATAGTTTGAGTGTGTTTCGGCTCGTTAGAGGAGAACTAAGAAATTGAAGTTCATAAGTTTGATTCAATTGTTTTTAGGGGGTGATTCTTAGATTTAGCATTTTTTTGGTGTTTCAAAGGTTCGAGTAGGTCTGTTTCATGATTTCAGACTTTTTGGTATGCTCAGACGGGGCCCGGGAGCCCCGAGCATCAAACGGACAACGCTCGAGTGAAGTTGAAAAATGTAGGAAGTGCTGAAGTTGCTGCTTCTGTCATAACTACACCTGCGGTTGGTCGGCCATAGGTGCGGGACCGCAGAAGGCGGTCCTTCCCTCGCAGATGCGGCCAAGACTGGCCAAGCCCAAAACTGCAGAAGCGGCTCCCAAGCCGCAGAATGTGGTTTTGAGACTAGATCAGATCTCCTGTTGCTTGACATGATCGACTTTGAGATCATCATGGGCATGGATTGGTTTTCTCCATATCACGCCTTCCTAGATTGTTATGCCAATACTGTTACTTTAGTAATGCCAGGATTGCCAGCATTGGAGTGGAAGGGTTCCACAGTTGATACTAGGGGTGTACAAGCCAAACCATCAAGCCAAACCGAACCGACGAACCAAGTCAAACCGAAGAAAAAAACCGACTTGTGGTTTGGTTTGGTTGGTTTGGTGTTGGAAAATAAAAAATCGATCGCTCTTGGTTTGGATTGGCATTAAGAAAAAAATAAGTCAAATCGAATCTAAACCAAACCGACGTTCTATATAAATAAATTTTAGAAATTTTATACATAAAAAATAATCATCAAAATCTAATTTGTAAGTATTTTCTAAACTATTTAATAGTTTTCAATGTCTTGAGATATTATTTATTTGTGGGCTTGTAAATTTACTATCCACTAAGTAGATTCTATCTACATAACCTAAATATCAAGCCCAAACTAAAACCCAACAAGACAAAAAACAATAAAATAGATTATTCCATATCTTCCCTATGTTCCAATTCCAAAATCAAAGAACCCCAAATATTGGAAACCATTCCCCATATCACACGAGCTTCCTTCTTGTCATTTTGCTCACATAATTGATGATTATTTTAGTGTTGAGGTTTATCAAGTTTACAGTGCTTTGCTTTGTCGCATGTTTGTTGTCATTTTCTATTATGGAAGGTCTTGGAATTATAATTTATACGAATAATTAGTATTCCTCATATATTATTAAGAAAAATAATAATCATACGGATAATTGGTGATTATTTGATCTCTTTTTCAAGAATAATATAACTAAACGGGAAAATCGGAAAAAAACAATGAAAAATAGAAAAAATCGAAAAAACCGACTAAAACCACAACCGAAAAAACTGAATTTATGTTGGTTTGATTTGATTATGAATTTAATAAACCGATATAATTGGTTTGATTTTGGTTTAATAAAAAACCAAACCAAACCGCCTCATGTACACCCATAGTTGATACACCTAGCCAGGTTATCTATTTTCTGAAGGCTCAACAAATGGTCGAGAAGGGGTGTTTGGCATACTTGGCTTATGTTCGGGATACCATCGAAGAGTCTACGATGATTGATTTAGTTCCAATAGTTCGGAATTTGCCTATGTGTTTCCTTCTTATCTTCCTGGCGTGCCACCGGATCGTGATATTGATTTCTGTATCTATTTGGCTCCAAGCACCTAAACTATATCTATCCCACCATACCGCATGGCTCCGAAAGAGTTGAATGAGCAATTTGAGGAGTTGTTAGCAAAGGGGTTGGTTAGACCCAGTGTATCGCCTTAGGGTGCACCCATGTTATTTGTGAATAAGAAGGATGGGACTATGCGTATATGCATTGATTACCGCCAGTTGAACAAAGTCACCATCAAGAACAAGTATCCATTGCCTCGCATCGATGATTTGTTTGACCAGTTGCAGGGTGCTAGAGATTTCTCTAAGATTGATTTGAGGTTAGGGTACCATCAATTGAAGACTTGGGATTCAGGTGTTCTGAAGACTGCATTCCAGACTAGATAGGCTATTATGAGTTTCTAGTGATATACTTTGGCTTGACTAATGCCCCAGTTGCGGTTATGGACTTGATGAACAGAGTGTTCAGATCTTATATTTATTATTTTGTCATCGTCTTCATTGATGACATCTTGATTTACTCCCGTAGACTGGGAAAGCATGAGCAGCATTTGAGAGTAGTGCTTTAGACCTAGCGAGAGCAAAAACTATATGCTAAGTTCTCCAAGTGTAAGTTTTGGCAAGAGTCAGTGGCATTTTTTGGGGCATGTGGTGTCAGGACAGGGCATTAAGGTGGACTCCAAGAAGATTGAGGCAGTTTAGGGTTGGCCACGTCTTACTTCCATGATAGAGATCAGGAGTTTCCTGGGGTTAGCAAATTATTACAGGCAATTCCTGCAGGGCTTTTCATCTATTGCATCACCTCTGACTAGATTGACCCAGAAAGGTGCTCCTTTCCATTGGTCCGATGATTATTAGGCGGGCTTTCAGAAGCTCAAGACAGCCTTGACTACAGCACCAGTTCTTGTGTTGCCTTCCGGTTCAGGAATATATATGTTATATTGTGAAGCTTCGTATGTTGGCTTGGGTTGTTTATTGATGCAGGAGGGGTGAGTTATTGCATATGCGTCCTCTCGGCTGAAGATTCATGATAAGAATTATCATGCGCACGATCTGGAGTTGCCGGCGATTGTTCATGCTCATAAGATATGGAGGCACTGCCTGTATGGGGCGTCATGTGAAGTTTATACTGATTATCGCTGCTTGAAACATTTGTTCAAGCAGAGGGATCTTAATTTGAGGTAGTGTAGGTGGCTTGAGTTACTGAAGGATTATGACATCACCATTCTTTATCACTCGGGCAAGGCAAATGTGGTCGTAGATGCTTTAAGTAGAAAAGCGGAGAGTATAGATAGCTTGGCATTCATTCCAACAGAGGAGAGGCCACTAGCTTGGGACATTCAGTCCTTGGATAACAGGCTTGTGAGGTTGGACATTTCAGAGCCTAGCCGAGTTTTTGCGTGTGTTGTTGCCCAGTCTTCATTGTTGGAGGTGATCAAAGCCCGGCAGTTTCACAGTCCGCATTTGGTAGTTCTTAGAGAGTCAGTGCTATAGGGTAGTTCCAAGGAGGTTTCAATTGGCAAGGATGGTGTCCTGCGACTCCAGGGTCACCTATGTGTTCCTAATGTTGATGGCTTGAGGGAGAGGATTCTAGCGAAGGCACACAGTTCGCGGTATTCTATTCACCCATATGTTATAAAGATGTATCGTGACCTGAGACATCATTATTGGTGGCGGCAGATGAAGAAGGACATAGTGGGTTATGTGGCTAAGTGTTTGAATTGTCAACAGGTCAAGTATGAGCACCAGAGGCCAGGTGGCCTACTTCAGCGGATGCCCATTCCTGAGTGGAAATAGGAGCGCATGACTATGGACTTTGTAGTGGGATTACCCCGGACCCTGCGGAAGTTTGATGCAGTGTGGGTCATTGTTGATAGGTTGACCAAGTCGGCACACTTTATTCCGACTGTGACTACTTAATCTTCAGAGAAGTTGGCTCATATTTACATTCGGGAGGTAGTTCGGTTACACGGTGTGCCTGTTTCCATCATATCAGATAGAGGCCCTTAGTTCACCTCTCACTTCTTGAAGGCTGTTCATGGTGAGATGGAGATCCATGTAGAGCTTAGCACAACATTTCATCCACAGACCGACGGGCAGTAGGAGCGAACAGTTCAGATCTTGGAGGACATGCTTAGAGCATGTGTGATTGACTTTGGGGGTCAGTGAGATCAGTTCTTACCTTGGGAAGAGTTTGTGTACAACAAAGTATCAGTCTAGCATTGAGATGGCCCCGTATGAGGCTTTATACGGTCGGCAATATCGTTCTCCAATCGGGTGGTTTGAGCCTGGGAGGCTAAGTTGTATTATACGAATCTGGTGAAAGATGCCTTGGTTTGAGCCTGTCGGCTCGGGTAAGTCAGGTCTAGAACAACACATCCCAGGATTCAAACCTAGAATAACAAAGCCTCACGTTGGATCCCAATTAGGAACGTTTGTTTTTATCACTTGAATTTCACTTTGGGGACTCAACATATGAGTTGGGTTCGTCTAGGACATGTGTACCCAAATTAAAAGACCATCCTGATACATTTTACGTGCAACTTGTGCATTTGTTTGTTTCGACTCACATGTTGACTGACTTCTAGAATAGGGGAAGAATTTCAAGGAAAAACAAGAGTTAGGTAGGAGAGAGAAAATTAAACCCGTTTATGAAAAATCTAGGTATTTGAAAATTTTTGAAACTTTGCCTAAATTTTGAAGAAAAAAAAGAAGAAAAAGAAAAGTCATTTCCAAATGAGCCAATATTTTCAAAAATCATATTTTTCCTGTTGTGTCGAAACAAAACGAACTATGTGGGTCTGATTCTCACGGGATGTGAGATGCGTAGGCAAACCTCATCGGTTTCGGTCCCCAATTTTAAAAAAGAAATTCAAAAATATTTTCCTTTACTTCCTTCTTTTGAGAAGTCTTTCTTGGAGACCCCAATTTTTAGAAATCAAAAAAAAATCTTTTAATTCCTTCTCAAAATCCAAAAGCATTATCATTCTTCTTTAGAAGTTTTTCTTTCGAAAATTGAAAAGAAAATTCAAGATCCAAAAATATTTTCTTTCTGTATAAAAATCTTTCATCCGGAAAAAAATCAAATTAAAATCCAAAAATATGTATTTTTTCCTTCTTTAGAAGTTCTTCTCCCAAAAATTCAAAAAACAATAAAATAAAATCAAAACTAAAAATTCAAAAATATTTTCTTCCTCCTTCAAAAGTCTTTATTTCCAAAATTCCCAACAAAAAATATCAAGTCAAATTTCAAAAGATAAATCTCTTTCTTCATTAGAAATCTTTCTTTTTGTAAATTTCATAAAAAAATTAAAATACAAGTCCAAAAATATTTTCGCGTTTCTTCAAAGTTTGCTTTCAGAAATTGAAAACAAAATTCATAAATCCGAAATATTTTCTTTGAGGTATTTCTTTCGGAAAATTCAAAGGCAACATTCACAATCCAAAAATATTTTCTTTCTTCTTTAGAAAAATTCAAAAACAAATTGAAATCCAGAAAACAAAAAAAACGAAAAAAGAGATACATTTTCTTCCTATTTTTAGAAGTCTTTCTTTAAAAAAATAAGAAGAAAAGAAAATCCAAAATATTTTCCCTTGATTAGGAGCCATTTGTTCCCTGAACTACGTAGTGATCTAATTCATGTGACGTTATGATACGTAGTCAATCCCCATTAGATGCGATTATAGCCATAACCGAACTAAGTAAAAATAAACAAAAAAAAAAGAGGAAAGAGAAAGAATTGAGTGAAAAACAAATAAATAAAGAGAAAAAGAAATAAGAAAAATTAAGAGTGGCAAAAATAGGAGGAGAAAAATCAAGAGAAAGAGAACAGTAAACCCAAAAGAGATATAGAAATGGAAGAAAAGAGTTATAGAGTGGAAAGTGATAATTAAAGCATAGATGAAACACACAACTAGTCAACACATGGTAGAAGCACTTAACTATTTAGGTGCATTGCATCCCAACGTAAAATTTCCTATCTGTTAATTGTCTCAAATTAACAAGGTTGTTGTGTGTGCAAATTAGCCCAGTTTTATTCAGACGATTGGTTTTGTTGGTAACTGGCTTCCCATCCATACTTCACAAGATATAAAGAAAAGGTTTTGATGGCCTCCGAAAGCAATCTACCAATTATGAACCCTAAGGATAGCCTGGCACCGACTATTCCTCAGTATAATCAGCAGTTGCTGAAGAGAATAGGAAGTTGCATCTCCATATGTTGGAAATGCGGGACGCCTGGTCTAATGGTAGAGAATCGCCGAGTGCAATTCCTGGGTTCCCTGAGTTGATCCCAAGGTCAGGTGGGCCTACCAATATCCCTGTGCCCAACCCACTCATCCCTTGCGGGTACCTTCCAATGTCGTCTAATGGTCCTAGCATGCCTTCTATGGTTTTCCCCAAGCACCGGTTCTGGGGCACCTTTTGCCGCAGCACCAATCTTTACCGCGACACAACCAACTATGCCTAGGCTGTGTTTCGAACCTCCAACATTCACCTTCCAAGGTAAGAAATTTCAGCATGATATGACTCATGTCACTCCGGTCGTAGAACCAATCGCACCAGTATAAGTTTTCGATTGAACCAGAAAGAATAGTTAAAAATCTTGAGCAGGAAGTAACGGCTCGGAAAATGAGAAGCTTAGAGTAGAGCTTGAAGAACATGCAAGGCCTAAATGGCCAAAAATGTATCTGCTACTCAGACTTGTGCATGCTTCCAAATGGTCGTTTGCCAGCTAGCTTCAAAATGCCTAATTTTGAAAAGTATGACGGTCACAGAGACCTTATCACCCGTTAAAAAAGATATTTACAATTTGCCAAAAGGAGCTGGTGGAAAAGACGAATTTCTGATGGCCTATTTTGGATAAAAGTCTGGCGGGAATAACTTACGAGTAGTACATGGATAATGAAATCACCCATTGACATGCGTGGGACGATCTGGCCTGAGATTTTGTCCGACAATTATAGTATAACATGTACATCGCTCCCGATAGAAAATCTTTGTCAAATTTGAAAAAGAAAATCGCGAAAAGTTTCCGTGAATATGCTGTCAAATGGCGCGAGCAAGCCGCCAGGGTAAAGCCTCAAATGGATGAAGCAGAAATGGTTACAGTCTTCTTATAGGCCCAAGAGGTGGACTACTTCCAGAACTTGATATCCACTATAGGTAAGTTGTTCGCCGAGCCTATCAAAATTGGGAGATGGTCAAAAACGGTTTGAAGAAAGGACCGATATTGAGTCAAGCCTCCCTTAAAGCTACATCACAAGCCATCTAGAATATATTGGAGGGGTCTGGCCAATCGCTAAAAGAGAGAAGAGGGAGCCATGATGGCTTTGAGATCAAGAGGGTCTCGCCGATCATTTAAGCATTCCTATGTGCCACCACGAACCCCACAACAATATTACCCACACAACGACGTTGTGTATGCCATGGTACTGCCACCATATGCAGTGATGAATGCCAACCCTACATACGGCCCAGTAAAACTCAACCAAACCCGAGCTCCACCTCCCAAAAATAACCATCTTACTGATAACTAGGGATTTTGACGTGTTTGATGCTCCTTCTTGCTTACGCTTTGATTATAAATTCTTACAAAATAGTCCCAAAAGGATCATAAGTTGTGCTTAATTGCAGGTTTGATCAACAAAGTGACAAAATTTTAAAATTTGGCTCAAAAGGAGTGAAACCTACTCAAGTATCAAAGACAAGGCAAACACAGGAAAAATAAGCCTAGTGCGGCCGCACTACAATTTGTGCGGTCCGCACTAGGGAGATTCAGAGAGCATGAATTCAAGGCAAAACACCTAGTGCGGGCGCAGTCCCTTTAATGCAGTCCGCACTAGGTAGATTCAGAGAGTTGGCAAAACAGGATTCAAGGCAGTGCGACCGCAGTCAATCTTACGTGGTCCGCACTGAAGGCGCCGCGGCTGCACAACCATTTCATGCAGTCCGCGGAACAAAACTTCAGAGAGTTTAAAATGCCAAAGTTCAAGCCCATGCGGTCCGCGGTCATGTTTGTCTGATCACGCTATCTGCCCCCGCAGCCGCAGTCCATTCTGCACGGTCCACAGAGCCCAAGTTCAGAGAGCCAAGATTTGAAGTTCAAGAGCCTAGTGCGGTCACAGTCCATTTTGTGCGGCCTGCACTAACCCCGCAGGGGCATTTTTTCCAGTTTTTCCAGTTTAGTATAAATAGAACCTTTTTCCATTTTTATGGTATCAGTTATTTTGTTTCAGCTGCTGTGCTCGTGAGAACACCATTTGTAGCGATTTTTGGCATCTTAGCTTGGATTTAATGATAGATTCTTGTGTTTTAATTTAGTATTTAGTCAATATGCCTTTTTTCATCTATTTCTCTATTTTCTTGTTCAAGCATGAGTAGCTAAACCCATTAGCTAGGGTTGTGGCTCAACCCTAGTGTGGGTAATTGATGGGTGTTGTGATTTAAGGTTAGATTGACTATGGGTGTTTGTATTTGGGTCAATTTTATGGTTTAATTTAGGAATTGGTGGTTGCAAACACTGGTTTGTGCTAAGTTTACTTGGCTCTTCTTGAGTAAGAGAACCAAAGTCTCCAAAATTGACCTAACAAGGAATTGGGATGGACTCAAGAGAATTGATAGTCCCAATTAAAGGGTTAAATCTCGAGAGAGTAATTACCCGACTTGAACCCTAGTTGCTTGAGCTAATTTGCCTACCACTTTGGTCTCGAGAGAGTCAATTAGCAAAAATCACTCTCTCTACCAAGAGGTGTGAGAGTGGGTAAAATTGTGCAACAGTTATACATATTTCCCCAATCATGTCAATTAAGCCTTAGAAGCAATTACTCGTCAATTAGCCACCTAGGTGGAAGTCACTACCCTAGTGCCCCTTAATCCATTAGATACAACTCTTAGAAATTATCTCTAAGCATAATCTAGTTTCAATCTTAGTTTGTAGTTTGAAAATAGTAGTTTATAAAAGAAAACCCAAAAATAAAAAGAAGATCAATTAAGAGCATACACGTAATTCTAGTCTAAGTAGATATCCAACTCTCTTTCTAGCTCTCTGAGGATTCGATCCCGATCCTCATATCGGGTAAAAGTCATTGCGGCCCTCTTCTCCTACTTTGTAGTAGTTTAGAGTTGACTTCAATAACTTTTTGGCGCCGTTGCCGGGGAGCTTACATTTTTGGCTATCTATTTGGTAGTTTTGTGTGTTGCTCTTCTTTACTTCTTTGTTACTAATTTGTTTGTGTGAATAAAACAGGTACCAAATAGATTTAAATGCTAATGACCCTCTTGTAAATGTGATAGCGGGGGAGGAGGTTGATGATCTTGAGCAAGATGAGGTGCCTCTTGCACCTCAAGCACAACGGAGAGGCCGGAATGCCAATGCTAATCCAAATAATAATATTCCAGACCCTCCTCTGCCACCTCCAAGAGCGGCTCCCAGAGTGCTATCGAATCAAGGATATGCAAGCGCTATTGTTCCTCCTCAAATTCGTGCGGGGAATTTTCAAATAACTAATGTGATATTGACCTTACTTAAGCAGCGTGAGTATTTCACGGGCGCTGCGGATCAAAATGCTTACAAACACTTGAAAGGGTTTGTGGATGCATGTTGGGGTAGAAAGCAAACGAATGTGTCCAAAGATGCTCTTAGGTTTAGAGTTTTCCCGTTCTCATTTAGGGGAAAGGAATTTGATTTGTTAGGAGACTCCCCAATCATTCCATCACAACTTTGGATGAGTTGGCGGATAAATTTACTGCTATGTTCTTCTCACCCGGGCATATGGCAGCACTTCGAGATGAGATATTGGCCTTCAAGAAAGAACTCACAAAACCTTTGCATGAGATTTGGGAGCGGTTTAGAACAATGGTTAAAGAACGCACAAACAACGATATGACCGAGGCGATAATTCAACAAACCTTCTATAGGGTCATCAATACTACAAATCAATGCATAGTCAATCAATTGGTCGGGGTAATTTTATGAAGTTGTCTTATGAAAAAGCTTGCGAGATTCTTGATGAGATGGTCGAAACTTCTTCGGCTTGGAAAAGTAAGGCAAATATTCCTCAAGGATACCCCACGATTATTCATTTGCATAAGGTGTTACACGACCATGGGCAAGATATAGCGGAGTTGACAACTACTATGAATCAATTGGCTAAGGCACAGTTGCAACAAGTCTTGAATACTATGGAAGGTGTTAATATGCTTACCAACAAGAGAAGGCAAAGAAGGCAATAAAACCAAGGGAATTCCGAGCAATTTGGTGATGATTATGATGGGTTTCAAAATGATAACTATGATGAGACAAATGAAGAGGTACAATATGTTAACAACTATCAAGGTAATAGAGGCGACTCTTCAAATCAACAATGGAGACCTCAAGGAAATTGGGGCAATCAACAACAAGGTGGTGGCAATTGGAACAATAACAACCAAGGCGATAATTGGGGGAACAAAAATCAAGGCAACCAAGGGAATTGGAATGGAAATAACAACAATTAGAACAACAATGGTCAAGGCGGGTGGAACAATAATGGAAACCAAGGAAACCGGGGTCAAGGCTTTCAAAGGCCCCCGATGTACGAACAACCGAACAATCTACCTCCATTTCAGTCTCAAGGATCTAGTTCTTCGGGTAATGATATGGGAAGAATAGAAATGATGTTCGAACAAATGATGAAGAAGAATCAAGATTCTGATGCTCAATTAGCTTCCCACAATACCTCTATCCGGAATTTGGAGGTGTAATTAGGCCAAATCTCTCAATCATTGAATACTCGCCCTAAGGGTGCTCTACCAAGTGATACGGTAGTGAACCCAAAGGGAGGTAACAATCATGTGATGTCGGTTACAACAAGAAGTGGGAGAGGTGGTGATGTGCATGCCTCGAAAGATAAGAAAGTTGTGGATGATGATTTGGAATTGCGAGAAAATGATGAACATGTTGTTGAGAATGAGGTAACCAATGATGTAAGGATTGACATTAATGAGGCCGAGATGGAAATTCAAGATGTCATAAACCCATCTAGGGAACACGTGATTGATATGCCCGAGCTGGTAATGCACAAATCCCAAGGTAACTTTGCCTAGACAACCTCCACCTTATCCTGAACGGTTAGCAAAGCAAAAGAGTGACAATCAATTCAAAAAGTTCATTGATATGATGAATAGCCTTACAATCAATGTGCCTTTGGTGGAGGCACTTGAACAAATGTTGGGCTATGCAAATTTCATGAAGGATTTGGTCACAAAGAAGCGTTCCATCGATTATGAAACAATAAAGATGACTCACCAAGTCAGTGCAATAGTGCATTGTATGGCCCCAAAACTTGAAGACCCCGGAGCTTTCACTATCCCTTGCACTATCGGTTGTCGGATTTTTCCAAGGCCCTTTGTGACTTGGGGGCTAGCATAAATTTGATGCCTTATTCGGTCTTCAAGACTTTGGGAATTGGGCAACCTAAGCCAACCTCAATGAGACTTCAAATGGCGGATGGATCGATGAAGTGACCCTTAGGCATAATTGATGATGTGCTTGTCCGGGTGGACAAATTCATATTGTCGGCCGACTTTGTCATTTTGGATTATGATGTGGACTTTAAAGTCTCAATTATTCTAGGGAGACCTTTCCTTGCAACAGGGAAGGCATTGGTTGATGTTGAAGCGGGGAAGCTAACTTTTCGAGTGGGGTATGAAAAGGTCGTCTTCCATGTTTGCAAATCCATGAAGCAACCCAATAGCACTGAGGTGTGCTCATTTGTGGACATTGTCACAGCTGTGATTATGGATGACACAAGTCCTAATATTAACATTGAGGATCCTCTTGTGGCTATGCCTCTAAATCGGGATGTCAATGATGATGCAAGTAGAGTGGAATGCATAGATGCTTTACATGTTATGGATTCTTATGAGCCCAGTAAATTGTCTTTGGATCTTGCAAACCGGGAAACTCCACCAACAACGAAACCAATCGAGAAGCCACCGGTGTTGGAACATCAAGGAAGATTAGATGAGGCGATGCAAGAAATGGCGAAAATAGAGGTTATTAAGTGGTTGGATGCCGAGGTGGACCACCCTATTTTTGATAGCTTTTGGAATTATCCGGTGCAATGTGTACCGAAGAAAGGTGGCATGATCATAGTGACAAATTCTAAGAATAAGTGGATTCCTACAAGGGTAGCCACAGGCTTGCAGGGTTGTATGGGCTATGGAAAATCAAAAAAAGTAATTCGCAAGGATCATTTTCCCTTGCCATTTATTGAGCGGATGCTAAACCAACTTGTTGGGTGTGCTTTTTATTGCTTCTTGGAGAGCTTGCTGAGGGCCACATGGTGGCTCTTCTTGATTTAAAATGATGTGATGGTAACCCGCGTCGTGTCGCGACGTTAAATCAGGCACTTCTTGGGAGGCAACCCATGTGTCTTTCCTTTTGTTTTCTTTGATTTTTTTGGTAGTTAGGATTGTTTTTTGGATAATTGGTTGTGAGATATTGCAGGGATTGAGTTGATGTAGTGCAGGACACAATTGCAAAAGTGTAGAGTCTCTGAAGTTTCCAGTGCGGCCACACTACACTTTGTGCGGTCCACACTAGTGTGAGCAAAACTTAGGACTCTCTGAAGTTTGCCACCGCTGCCGCATGACATTTTGTGTGGACCGCGGTGAAACTCTGCGATCGTGGTCTGTTTTGTGCGGACCGCAGAGGTTGCCTTCTTAAACTTCCTCTAAATAAATCCAGCGCGCATCGCAGTCCATTCTGTGCGGCTGCGCTGGTAGGTAAGACTAGGTCCCACTGCTTTCTCTATAAATAGACCTCAAGGGTCTCCTTTTACCCTTCTCGCGAATTTCACTCTCATAGACCTAAAAAACACTATTCATCCCTCTTCTTTGCTCATAAATTCTTGCTTGCATTATGTTGACTCACTTCTTCTTAATATCTGGTAACACTTCACCCATATAGTTTAGTTTATTTGTTTTTCATTTTATTTTCAATTTTATTATCATGTAGCTTCTTTTTCTTCCTGTATTTCTTAGATTTTTAGGGTAGTTATTTTTAAATGTTCATTTTTTGTAGACTTAGTGAGCGTAATTGAACTGGATAATTGAGTAGGGACAATATCTAGGTGAAATTTGAACTAAAATGCAAAATCCCAAAACCCTAACTCAGAGCCAGGTTTGGGCATTCACCGCGGACCGCGGTCGTGTTTGTGTGGTCCGCGGTAGTCTCATCGCGGCTGCATTACCACTTTCCGTGGGCTGCGGTGATGAGAATCAAAGAGGTGCCATTGACCAGTACAGCCGCACTACATTTTGTGCGGTTCGCACAGGCCCACCGCGGCCGCAATACTATTTTGTACGGGCTGTGGTGGTGAGATTCAGAGAGCTGTGTTTGGGGGCTTTAAACCTGTGCGGACCGCGATCATTTTTGTGCGGTCCGCGGTGACTTCAGTGCGGCTACACTGCCATTTTGTGCGGTCCACACTGGCTTGTTCCTGTAACTGTGTCTGCAACTTTTTACTTCTGTTCTGCAAATCATTATATACACCTGTCTCACTTTCTCTAATGATACTAACAAAGTTAGATGTGTGTGATTGCAGACATTGGTTAGACAATGCGGAGGCAAAGGAACAAAATAGCCCCGGGAGAGGTTAGTCCTCCTGAGGGGGGAAAAGGAAAGAGAGTAGTCAAACTCACTCCCCAAGCTCGGGAAAACCTAAAACAAACCCGCAAACTCATAAAAGTCGTAGATAGAGCTGCTTCCCATTCCTCAGGGAGTGAGTATGTGCCCTCTCAAGACATCTCCTCAGACTCAATCCCAACTCATATAGACACCAACCTCCAATTGACTGATGATACTCCTTCTCCATCACCCATTATCCGGAGTCCAGTTAATGTTGTTTCTGACTCATCTAAAGGGTCAGCAGCCAGTAATGGAGATGACTCCACCTCCCCCGCTTCTTTATTATCTGGGGAGAGTGAATGCAGAGATGAGGAGGAGGTATAGAGAGTTGAAGGTGGTGAGTCCCAGGAGGGAGGCATTGCCCGAACTAGAAAACCTGAGGAGTGGGAGGACAGATTTGTGAGACAAGTTGCATATCATAAGTTTAGGGAGTGGTGGCCGCTGAGGCATTTGATACCAGAGAGGAGCTTTATTGACAAAGACTTACTTCCCCACAACCCTAACGTGCAGAGGGAGTTTAGAACTAGAGTAGGCTGGGAATTTTTTATGGAGAAGTGTATTTATGCCAATGAACACATGGTCAAGGAATTTTGTTGTAATGTAGCCCACATCGTCAAGGGTTCCAAAGTGACCAAGGTTCGAAACAAAAAGGTGTTGTTCGACGGGAAGTCTCTGAATGATTATTTGGGCTTCAATGAAGAGGACGCGACTCTATATTTGGAAAAGTTGGAGATGGGAGAGGGGGTCCATCCATGGTTAGCTCAATACCTAGCAATCCCAAGTACAGTTTCTGAATGGTTGACTGCGGGGGTAAAAATTCTGAGGGGGACCCTGAACTTTAATGTTAAGGGTTGGGAGACCTTTGTGTGCAGTAGGTTGGACCCTACTACTCATGACCAGACTCTTCCTCTCCATCGGGCTATGTTGGTTGCATCGATCATGGCGGGATACCCTATTAATATGGGAAATGTGATGTCCTGCATTATCTCATTAGTGGGTGCGGAAGCTAACCGGAACTACCCTTTACCCAACGCCCTCTCTATGTAATTCCGGGACTTGGAGGTGGAAAAGAAGCCATATGATGTCAAGGCCAAACCGGTGGCTCCATTCTCATGGTACAGTTTGAAGGGGACAGACAGCCCCAAAGACAAGAACTATAAACCCCATGCTTCTGCTCTAACTGGCCAGTCTGAAGAGCCAGTTACGATAGAGGCCCCCACTGAGACTGCCTCCACAGTTGCTGAAAAGCCTCTCAGACCTTCCACTACTACAGACTTGCCTCTGGTCCTTCCACCTCAGTTGGCCCGGAGAATCCTTCTTCCTGGTCCTATCCTATCACTGCCCATCAACTAAGCCAGATGCTTGAGAGCTTGAAAAACTGGATGTATACTGCTTCATCCAAGTTGTCTACCTTGACCTCCAGCATTGCAGCTCAGTCATCCCCTCAGCCACTCAGGTTCCCCAGTCTATAGAGGATGCCTTGGAGAAGATATTTCACAACCAGGCAAAGATCCTCAGTACCCAGGCCGAGTTGGCAAAGGTAATGGATTCATATGGCAAGGCTCTAAAGGAGCTTGGCAAGGATCACAAAAAGTTTTGCAAGACACAGGCTTCAAGGGAGTCCGTGAAGGAGCTTAGGGCAGATGTAGAGAGACTGAAGGCAGATCAGTTGCCTTAAGACTTATTATTTGAGGACCCATCTTCAGCAGCAGTTCCAGCAGCAGCCATAGTTCCGGAGCATACATATAGGCCTCTTAAGAGGAAGAGGACTATCCCGAGAGCAGATGATGCTATCATCCTATTGGCATATCCACCGGAGGCTTCCTCCAGTCAGCCACAGGATGTACCAGATCCACAGCCGGTCTAGGTCCAGTACTAGGTCCCAGCAGCTGAGCAGTAGGATACCGGGAACCAGTCTAAGGTTCCCGAGCATACCGAGGACCCAGGGACCAATTATGATCCTATGCAGACGGAAGAGTCTTAGGGAGTCTTTATATCCTTTCATTATACTTTTTAGTGCTTATTTTGCTTTAGTTGGCAATAGGGACAATGCCAGCTTTTATTTGAGGGGGGTGTGCCCTACAATTTATCCTTGGATGATTGTATATATATATATATACTGATTTAGTTTATGCTTTCTTTGATTTTCATTTGGTCTGTATATAATCTTACATTTAGTTACTTTTATCGTACTTTTTATCTTTCCTTTGGTCTGTATATAAAGTTACATATATTCATCCCCCATTGTATACTCACTCCCCTATCGTACATATTCATTCTATTTTCTATTTTTGCAAAAAAAAAATTATTTTTAGCTTCTTATATAGGCTCGTAGCCTTTTGTTTTGTTTTGGACGTTTTAATAAGCCTTTGGTTTTCTTAATGCCACGTTCTTTGCAAAGGTAGAGTTTTGTGTGAATCGGGTGGCTCTTCCCAATGATAGATGGTGTTACAACCTTCTTAAGGGTTTGAGTCTGTTTTTGTTTTCGTTTTTGGTAGTTTGTAGTCAAGGGTACCCAAGCAAAGCTTCACTTGGGCCTAGCACATTTGCCTTTGATCCCGTGGTCAAAGACAAAATGTTGTGTTTAGGTTGGTGAAAGTCGTGGCCTTAAGACTCTTGCGTTGGCAAATAATCAACAAGTGGTTTTTCAGGACCATTATGAGCTCAAATCATATCTAAGGTCGTTGTGGGACCCCAACTCGATGTCTTTAGCAGTCCCTTATCTTGTGTGGTGAGAAATCAAATTGCAAGTCCAAGTCCCGAGCCATTGGTCTAGAATTTGCCCTGAATGTTTGTTGAGGCAAAATCTTAAGTGGAATTTGACTTGAGAAGTGATTATAGGCTCTCCTTGATCAAAATGATAGTTGAAAAAATTCCATAGCCTACCAATGATATGATCCCTAGTTAACCCTTTTGAGCCTTAGAACGTTTTCTTTCAAGAACCATGTTACAAGCCTATACCCGTTCTAAAAGATACCCTCTCTTGGCACCCGATCTTTCCTTGAGCACATGGCAAAAGTATAATTTTGGGGGACAGAAGAGTATGACAACAAAGTGGTATGAGGCACAAAAATGAACAAAAAGGAAAGGTGAAAAAGAAAGAAAAGCAAAAGACAAAAAGAATTCTCAATGTTAGAAAGAATAAAAAGGGACTCAAGAAAAGTAAAAGAAAGAAAGGTGTGGAAATTTGAAAAGGAGAAAAGAATTGAAATGCATAATAAAGAGTGACAATGTGTCTCTCTAACCCCTTGGAAGAGGTGAAATGACTCAAAGAGTAAAGTGAATTGAGCCAAATGAATCAAAAGAAGTGCTTAAGGGAAGATGGAACCCACTTAGAACAAAACAATTCCTGCCCTGAACCAAAAGCCTTCACAATGACTCCACAAAAGCCTATATGATCTTCAGTTGAATGAAGCTTACATTAGTGGATACTTACATAAGGGGAAAGCATATGGTACCTAGAGCCGGACTTGTGACCTTTTCTTGAGAGAGATGAGTGAATTCCCATTAACCTCAATTTGTGTGCCAATACTCTAAAAACGTGAGGTTTGCTTAGGGAGAGTTGAGGATGTGTGAGTTTGGGTTCCACAATGACCAAAGTAATTGAGAAATTTCTTTGATGTAATGATTCAACTCTTGATGCTCTTGTGTCACACTTGATCCATAGTTTTTCAAAGGTTAAATGTTTTAATGATGCATTCGTATTGAGGGCAATTGTTAGTCCCAACTGATGCTTGTTGAGGTTACTATAGGATAGCTAGAAATTCTTGGATTTTACCTTAAGGGGTGAGTCTTATTTTGTTTGCTTGAGGACAAGCAAAAGCTTAAGTTTTGGGGGAGTTGATAACTAGGGATTTTGATGGGTTTTATACTCCTTCTTGCTTATGCTTTGATTATAAATTCTTAAAAAAATAGTCCCAAAAGCCTCATAAGTTGTGCTTAATAGCACCTTTGATCGACAAAGTGATGAAATGTCAAAGTTCGGCTCAAAAGGAGTGAAACCTGCTCAAGTATTAAAGATAAGGCAAACTCAAGAAAAATAGGCCTAGTGCGGCCGCACTAGGGAGATTCAGAGAGCATGAATTCAATGCAAAACACCTGGTGCAGCAGTAGTCCCTTTTATGCGGTCCGTACTAGGTAGATTCATAGAGTTGACAAAATAGGCTTCAAGGCAGTGCGGCCGCAGTCAATCTTGCGTGGTCCGCACTGAAGGCTCCTGCGACTGCATAACCATTTCATGCGGTCCGCGGATCAAAACTTCAGAGAGTTGAAAATGCAAAAGTTCAAGCCCATGCGGTCCACGGTCATGTTTGTGCAGACTGCACTATCTGCCTCCGCGGTCGCGGTCCATTCTGTGCGGTCCGCGAAGCCCAAGTTCAGAGAGCCAAGATTTGAAGTTCAAGATCCTAGCACGGCCGCAATCCATTTTGTGCGGCCCGCACTGACCCCGTAGGGTCATTGTTGTCCAGTTTTTCCAGCTTAGTATAAATAGAACCTTTTTCCATTTTTAGGGTATCAGTTATTTTGTTTCAGCTGATGCGCTCATGAGAACACCATTTGTATCCATTTTTGGCATCTTAGCTTGGATTTAACGATAGATTCTTGTATTTTAATTTAGTATTTAGTCAATATGCCTTCTTCTTCATCTAGTTCTCTATTTTCTTGTTCAAACATGAGTAGCTAAACCTATTATCTAGGGTTGTGTCTCAACCCTAGTGTGGCTAATTGATGGGTGTTGTGATTTAAGGTTAGATTGACTATGGGTGTTTGTATTTGGGTCAATTTTATGGTTTAATTTAGGAATTGGTGGTTGCAAACACTGGTTTATGCTAAGTTTACTTGGTTCTTCTTGAGAAAGAGAGCCTAAGTCTCCAAAATTGACCAAACAAGGAATTGGGATGGACTCAATAGAATTGATAGTCCCAATTAAAGGGTTAAATCTCGAGAGAGTAATTACCCGACTTGAACCCTAGTTGCTTGAGCTAATTTGCCTACCCATTTGGTCTCTAGAGAGTCAATTGGGCAAAATCACTCTCTCTACCGAGAGGTGTGAGAGTGGGTAAAATTGTGCAATAGTTATACATATTTCCCCAATTATGTCAATTAAGCCTTAGAAGCAATTACCCGTCAATTAGCCACCTAGGTAGAAGTCACTACCCTAGTGCCCCTTAATCCATTAGATATAACTCTTAGCATAATCTAGTTTCAATCTTAGTTTATAGTTTGAAAATAGTAGTTTATAAAAGAAAACCCAAAAATAAAAATAAGATCAATTAAGAGCATACACGCAATTCTAGTCTAAGTAGATATCCAACTCCCTTTCTAGCTCTTTGAGGATTCGATCTCGACCCTCATATCGGGTAAAAGCTATTGCGACCATCTTCTCCTACTTTGTAGTAGTGTGGAGTTGGCTGCGATTACTTACCAAGAGCCATATAATCCTCGCCCACCAAAAATACACAGCAAGATAATCCACGCCCCAGAGAGCCTCACAGAAGAAACAATTTCACCCCTATTAGTGAATCTTACTCCAGGTTGCTCCAGAAGTTAATTCAACTGGGTCAATTGCAACTTGTGGCTCCCATTTGGCAAAATCCCGAGTCTCCAACATACAGGGCCGATGCAGATGTGCATACCATTTAGGAGTTGAAGGGCATGAAACGAAAGATTGCTAGACCCTCAAAAGGGTGGCCGAAGGCCTGATCGAAGCAAAAAGGATTGTGCTGAGGGACGAGGAGATCCCCAATGTGAATAATAATCCATTATATGCTCACAATGGCTAGTCATTGGTATGATTTGTGATGAAAAAGAGTATGATACGTAATTGAGGCCATTGTTGCCATTTCCAGTTCAGAGGCAAGATCTAAAGTAGCGGCAAAACCAGCCAAAATCGAAAAGAAAGTAGCTTCGGTTCCTCAGGCCGTTGAAACCAAAACTAGGCTGGCACCTGCCAAGAATGTGGTTCTTTATGTTCCTGAGGCCTCGAAGAAAGAACAGCCTGTCCTCAACACTCCAAAGAAGTTCCATGAAAGAAAAGAAACATTGAATGTGCCAAGGTTATATGTACCAAAGGGGACATATGTGGCACGGGGACTGGTAATTTCACCAAGGCTGACTGAGCCCGTGCTTATCAGTATCACACCACAGAGTCCTATGAAATATCCTACTATAGTCCCTTAGAACTACAACAAAATAGTAGTTACTTACAAGGGGAAATAAATAATGGGGGAAGTGAATGAGATGACTCGGTTTAGGAGGTTCTATACCTTGAAAGAGCTAAGGAAGTCCAATTAGAAAAGGATAAATAGATGCTACCCAAGAAGCCCGTGCGCAATGAGGAAGCGGAGGAGTTCTTTAGGAAGATGAAAACTTTAGAGAATTCGATAGTTGACCAACTCCGGAAGATCTCTCCCTGTCCTCGCTCCTATCTCTATTGCTGAGTTCAGATGAACACCAAGAAGTGCTCCTCAAAACATTGAATGAAACTATTGTTTATAAATAGGAAAGGATGGCCGAAATATTTTTTGAGGTCAACAAGATCTCATTCAGTTGCGATGATTTTCCCGTAAAGGGAGATGCCCACAACAAGCCCTCCACCTGATTGTCAAATGTTTGGATATTACGTGAAAAGGGTAATGCTAAATGGCGGGTCTAGAGAAGATATTTGCCTTCTCTCAACTCTCCAGAGAATGGAAATTGGAACATAAAGAATTCGGGCCAACAATGTCTGCGTGCGAGCTTTTGATGGGATCAAGAGAGACACGATAGGAGAAATTGATTTGATCTTAACTATTGGCCCCGTGGACTTTGATGTAACCTTCCAAGTGTTGGACATGGAGACCTCGTTCTATTTCTTCCTAGGTAGACTATGGATTCATGCTGCCAGAGCTATTCCTTCCACTCTTCGCCAAATGGTCAAGTTTGAGTATGACAATCAAGATATCATTGTCCATGGAGAAGACGAGCAATCCATTTACCGGGACCCTTCAGTCCCGTGTCTTGAAGCTAGGGAAGGCTGTGAGAACATTGTTTATCAAGCTTTTGAAATTATAGTCACTGACCAATTTGAAGAAGGGGCCCCACTATCTCAACCTTGTTAATCTAATTCTTCAATTATGGTTGACATCCAAATGATCAAAAATGGGTAGACGCCCGGAAAGGGGCTCGGAATATCACTATAGGGCATTACCGAGCCCATTTCCCCAGTCATCAATGTGAAGTGTTTTGGGTTGGGTTTCCAAGCTACCGAGGCTGACAGAATGTGGGCTAACAACCGCAAAGAAAATGGTTAGGTACCATCCCAGCCCATTCCTCATCTTGCCCGATCATTCGTCAAACAAAAGTATGTGAAGGAAGAAGAAGAAGCCTTCGCGGCTGATAAAATTAATGATATCTACAGAGCTTCAAAAAATGCTATATGAATCTCACATGGTCAAGCCAGAGGAAGGAAAGAGTCGTGCCAAGGTGCAGTATATGGGACCGGATTTCAAGCTGCAAAACTGGGAAACTACCCTATTCCCTGTCAGGGGAATCCCGGTAGTTCTCTTGCTATCTTTTCTGCATTAAAAATTATTTTAGGGTATAACTCGAATGTTTTACTTTACTGTCTTTTAATTCTGATGTAAACATTCCTATCTTGAAATGCAATGAAATGGAATCAATACTTCATCGTTATAGATTCTCTTTTTCTTTGTTCTGGTTTTGCTATTTTTCTTATCTTTTCGTTTCAGTTCTAATAATGTGGACCTTAATAACATGACATGCTTGCGGACTTCATGCTCTAATCCTAAAATGTGTCTAACTTTGAAATAATGAATCAAGAACCAGAATATGATGAAGATGAGGCTTTTAGGTAAATAAATCGAGAATTGGAACAATTTGAGAAGAAGCCTAAGCCAAACTTAAATGAAACCATGCTAGTTAATTTGGGTAGTTCAGAAGATATCCGAGAAACCATGATAAGCATTCACGCTGATGAGAGAACTAGAGATGCCTTGATCCAACTTTGGTTTGAATTCAAAGTGATGTTTGCATGGTCTTATGGTTATATGCTAGGGCTGAGTGTTGATTTGGTGGTACACAAACTGCCTACCTATCCCGGCTATCCCCCTATCCAACAGAAACAAAGAAAGTTAAAAACTAATATCAGTGACAAGATTAAGGAAGAGATCACCAAACAATTGAAAGATGCTGTGGTTCGAGTGGTCTGATATACCACACGGTTGGCTAATGAGGTGCCGGTGCCAAAGAAAGATGGGAAAACCCAAGTTTTTGTTGATTATCGAGATTTGAATGAGGCGAGCCCCAAGGACAACTTTCCATTGCCAAACTCAACATTCTCATTGCCAATTGTGCTAAACATGAGATACAATTTTTCGTGGATTGTAATGCTGGTTATCCCAAGTTCTGATGGATAAAGAAGATGCAGAAAAGACTACTTTTACCACACCTTGTGGCACTGATACGCTCAAGTTATACTTAAATAATAGTATAAGACGCTCGGTGTCAAATATAATAACCCAACAAGGTTGGGGTCGAATCCTACAGGGAATAGGTGTGAAAAGGTTACTTGAATAGTGTGAAATTTGGCTTATGACGTAATTCTACTCGTTTATCTTGAAAACAGAATGATGTAATTGTGAATAAACAAGATAACTATTTTGTTTTGAAAATGTAATTATTTGATTAAGGAAACCAAGATTGTGTCCCCATCAATGGAATGTATATATATTTCTAATGTAAGGTCCTTTGATATGCAAATGGTTACTATGTGACTATCCAATATTTTCCAATAGTTGGGTAGTATTTTCTCTTTATGATTTTTCCAAATATAAAAGAGTTGAAATTATGAATAATGAATTTATGCCAAGTAGAACCCACTTATTCCTAAGCGATTCTATTAAACAAGGTTTAAAGCCTTTAGTTTTTTATATTCAATTCTACCAAACCCTAACCCACTTTTCCAAGTAAATATAGAGTGAAATGGAATTAGTCAATGTTTGCAACCGCAACAATAAATAAAGCATAATCAATGGATAAATATCAACCAACAATTGTGTGTGTGTGTGTGTGTGTGTGTGTATATATATATATATATATATATATAGAGAGAGAGAGAGAGAGAGAGACATACACATACCAATTCCTAGTTGACCTGATCCTAAATACACGATACACCACTCCCTGATATCATTGTTTATATAGGGTACACCATTCCCTCATCACATTTTCCCAACATAAGGTACACCAATCCTTTGTTGAGACAATATTTAGACAATCAGGGTACACTATTCCCAAAGAATCATATTTTCCTATAGTACACCAATCCTGACCTTTTATTGCTTCCAATTATGAAGTAGTATAGTGTTTTGTTACAAATAACTCATGAAATTTTCCTAGTAAAAAATGGGGAAGAAAATTTTCATTCATTTGTTTGTTTTGGTGTTTGATAAGGTTCTACCTCAGGGCACGGGTTCAAAATGACCAAAAGAAGAAGTCTCAATCCAAAATAGAGAAAAGAAAAGAAAAAAAAGTGAATCCAAAATGCAGAACTGGATGAAAGGATGTGGACTGCTCAAGACATGACTGAATTCACGAGCATTGCATTTCCCGTTTTGATCAGAAAAAGCCATAGAAGAATGAACTAGCACCTGGAGCTAGCGAGCATCAAGGTTTAGACCAGAGTCGGCGTGAAGAACCAGTCAAGACTCAAGATCAAGTTTCAGAAGACTTATAGATAGGAATATTATAACTCATAGCTGATAGGCTTATTTAGTTTCTTTTGTTTTGATTTTGGTGTAATAAGGAGTTCAGCAAGTAGTAACAGCAGCAACATCAGTGAAATCACAGCATTTTGGTAGTCCCAGCTACCAAAACTTCCAGAATTACACTGATTTGATTCCTTTATAGCTAAGGATAGTAGGCAACCTCTGAAGCATGGTTCAAAATGCTTCTCACGGAGGATCAAACGGGCAAAATTGCTCATGATTGCTCACTTTATCTTTGCCCGAAAACTCCTCAAGTTCTCAAGCAAATAGGGGCAACTGTGAGCACGTAATTTTTTCCATGCCTAAAATACTCCTAATAATACTCTAAAATAGTTTGAATTTCCTTTATTAAATTTTAGGAATTTTTTTATTTTATTTTATTTGGTTTGGCATTTATTTGCAATTTTTGCATATTTAGTAGCATTTCAAATCATGGATACAACGAAAAATATTTTATATTTTACTCGGTGCATTTTAGATCTAATTGCATTTTAGTTGCATTCTTAAAACACCAAAATCATTAAAAATTAATACTACATTAGTTATTTTCGTTGCATGTTTAAATTAATTTGCTTAAATAGATTTACAATTTTAATTAGTTGGTAAGTGGATTAGTAATGCAAAATAGGAGTAATTAGGAGTTCAATTAAAGTGGCTAAATTTGGGAAAAGGAAATAAAAGAGAAAAGGGGTTGCGATTATCAATCCCAATTTCAATACATTACCCGCCCAGTCCCCTCAACTGCCTGGTCCAACAAGCTTCCCCCACCATGCCTCTCAAAACGACGTAGTGTTCCCCCAATACTATGTAATTTCCTCCTCCCCACTCACTTATATGACCAAAGCCTCCCCTTTGTCTCACAACCCAAACATCACTCTCATTAATCAAACCTAGCCGCCTCTAATTCCAAATTCTCGCAAAGATCAATCGAATTCCGCCACCTACCACCCTTCCTCCGCCAACCAGAAATCGCTTTTTGGCGGCTCACCACCACCAAACAACTTCGGAACATCACCATATGATCTATTTCTCATCCTAATTCCCAATATACCCTCAATTCCCCCAAAAATATGCTCCAATTTTGTCAATTACATGATATGAGATTAAAATTTCAACCTCTTTTTGCCCTTTCTTCAAATTACTTCAACTCGACAGTATTTCTACGCAAAACCTACACCAAATTATTTTGTGAGTACTGCCTCTGATTCACTAGCATTTATAATGCCTTCTATTTTTCGAGGTAAAAACCGTAAAAGGTACGGTTCAAAAGTATTTACAAGAATGGTGTTTTCATTGCCCTCAAGAAATAGTTAACCATTATTTTCTGTAGACACATATTTTCTCTTATTTTAGAGGTAGTATTATTAGATGAACTTAAAATATTTTACGGTTACTTCTTTTCCCATAGCAATACCTTCGTTAATGTTCTCATACACGGATCCAGGATTTAAACCCTATGGATTCAACTTTTAAGATTTTTAGCATTGAAACCATTATATATTTTTTTTAAATGATTTTGTGAGAGACTTGTCATGTGGAGTCATTTTTCGTTTCAATTTTGTTGGCCGGAACCCAATTGACCGTCATTGACTAGCCAGATTTTATCCCAACTTCATCTTCTCTCATCCATTTCGTCTTCTAATGTGCATTGTTACATATAGCACTGTCTCGCATAAAATTTTCTGGCCAGTGCTCATGTGACCATCCCCGTTGCTCGCGGAGATCACCTCGTCGTCCCTATTTGGTTTCAGTAGGTAAATCTTTGTGCCTCATCTTACTTGCAATTGTTGTCATTTGAGTTTTGTTTGTGCCATGTCTGTTGGTTGTTATTTATGTGAGTTTAATTTTCCGTTAATTATTAGTTAACTAAGATCGCATATAATTCTTGGGTATTAATTGTCGAATTGTAATTCCACTTATGTTTTTCTTTATTTTGTCGAGTGTGTGGTTAGTCAAGGTAGGTTCTACATTTGATTAATCATTTAGGAGTATTAATTCTTCGATTTCACGTCTAGATTAGTTGGTAATTAATATTTAATGGCGAAGCAGAGGTTGTCTGAGACTTTGATTTAATATAACATGCTTTTGATCCGGCCATTTTTGTTCCACATTATTCATTAAGTTGGGATTTGGGTTTATTAAAATTATTTGGTTGATCAATAAAGGAAGCAGGCTGTGGGACTGAGCCTAGGTCCATACGGCCGATTTTGATTTAATTTAGGCCAACCCCTTTAGAATCCTTATAGAAGTAGAAGCAAAAAGGGTAAAATAAAATAGCAAAAAAAAAAATAAAGAAAGTGGTAAATAACAGGGTTAGAGGGGGTACTTAAGAGAATTAACTCAGGGAATTTTGTAACTGATTCGGAGGGTTGTAAGAAGGGGAAAAAGGGACTAACTAGCCAAATAGGTGAAATGTTGGGGTTTTAAGTGAACAAAAATAGAATTGGAGAGGGATAGAAATGAATTAGAAAAATCAAGTTTTGTTGCTCGAAAAATCTATTATAAAAAGACTCTTTCTCACTCATTTTTCTAGACCTAGAGATGCACCTAAGACACAGCTGCTGAAAACCCTAGGATTCTAGATCTGAACTCAAAAATTTTGGGAGAAAAGCAACAACAACTGAGGTAAAAGGAGATACAAAAGTTGTTTTCAAATTCTAGCATATTCGATTGATATTTTCTGGAATTTCAAAGGACTTTCAAGCTGTTAGAATTGTTGTTTTGCTAGATTAGAATATGTTGCCTCTGCTTTCTGGACTTGATACCATCTCTTTTTAATTTTTCTTCCTTAACCTATTCATCTCAAAGCCTGTATTTGGCCGTGTGAGATTGTTGCTTCCTTTAGGTATGCATATTTGTATTTGCTTTGGTTTTATTTTAAGTTGAAGAAAGAATTCTAAATTGTTTATGTTTTGGTGTCATAAATTATGACGACTCGACAGGTCGTCTCATGAGTTACCGCTATGTTTTCCCTATCTTAGCTTCTATTTTCCTTAGTTATCGATTTTATATGTGATCGGGTTTGTTAGCTCGGGTTCATAAAGGTTTTGAGAAGGTTTGAGACACTTAGTCTCTTTTAAGAAGGCTTAAGTTGGAAAAGTCAATCGGATATTGACTTATATGTTAGAAGGTTCGGGTGCGAGTTCCTATAGTTCGAATAGCTTCAAGAGATGATTTGGGACTTAGGAGTATGATCGGAATGTGTTTTGGAGGTCCGGAGTATAGGCTTGAATTGGCGAAATTGAGTTTTTGGCATTTTTTGGTTGATAGGTGAAATTTTGATATATGGGTTGGAATAGAATTTTGGAAGCTGCAGTAGCTCCGTTATGCCATTTGGGATGTGCATTCAAAATTTCAGGTCATTTGGACGTAGTCTGGTTAGGTTTTTTATCAAAAGCGGAATGCGAAAGAATTTAGAACCTTAGGCTTGAATTCGATGAGTTTTGGTGATTTTGATATTGTTTGAGGTGTTTTGAAGATTGGTCGAAGTTTGAATAAGGTTGTGGGATATGTTTGTACTTTTGGTTGAGGTCCCGGGGGCCTCAGGATGATTTTGGATGTTTGAGATTTTGAGAAGTTGCAGATTTTTGCTGCTTCTGGTATGTCCGCACCTGCGGATTGGGGAACGCAGGTGCGATGCCGCAGATACGAGAAGGGAGGTCGCAGAAGCGGAAAATGCCTAGGAAGGTAGAAACTACATATGCGGTTGTGGGAACGCACCTGCGAAGGCGCAGGTGCAGACGGTTCATCGCAGATGCGCTTTTGGGCCGGTTAAGTGAAGAACCACACAAGCGGTTCATTGGCCGCAAATGCGGTACCGCAGAAGTGAAAATTGGACCGCAAATGCGGAAATGTCTGGACAAAAAATATAAGTTAGTTCCTTCGCGATTTTCAGAAGTTTTTCTCACTTTTTAACACGAATTTTGAATCTTTGGGCGATTTTGAAGAGAGAAACCAAGGAGACATCATTGAGGTAAGGTTTTGGATTATGAAAAGCCATTTTATGATGTTAATGCATGGATTAGAGCTGTAATTAATGGTAAAGTTGAGAAACTAGGGCTTAGAAACCTAGGCCGTTGATTGAGGATTTGAAGGACCATTTGTGGTCGGATTTTGGAACTTTTTATATTTATGAACTAGTGGGGAAATAAGGAACCTAATAATGTGAATTTTATCGAATTTCGAGATGTGGGCTCGGGGGTCGAGTTTTGGTAATTTCGGACTTTGTGATGTTTTTCAATTATTTTCGAGTGGGCTTCGTCCTTTTAGCATAAATAAATGGTTATGTACTATTTTTTGGTAGATTCGGAGCATCCGGAGATCGATTCGAAGGGCAAAGGCATTGCGAGCTAAACTTCGGGCCCGGTTGAGGTGAGTAATGATTTTAAATGTTGTCTTGAGGGTGTGAAACCCCGAAATTTCACAGCATTCGATTATGTTGAGGTGAGACACACGCTAGATGACGAGCGTGGGGTCATGCACCATTGGGGATTGTGACTTAGTCTATCCCGTATGACTATTTTATTGTGTATTTCATAGGTAATTGCTTGATATCATTATATTTTGGGCTAATGCCATATTCTGGCTTCGTGCCAACTGTTTGAACCCTTAGGGGATCTTAACTGATATTTTCCTCACTGTTTGTTTTCATACTTATGCTCAGTCATGCCATATTTTTACTATTTTCAAAACTCAACTATGTGATTCTGTTTTAAATACATTAAATGATTTTTTTCAAAAATGTCTTGAGCTGAGCTTCATATTTTACTGTTGCCCGAGGGGCTTATGAGATTCTGACCGAGTAAGGACGAGGGCCTGTGTTGTAAGGATACTTTGGGTCGGGTTGCATGCCGCAACAGTGATATATTGATTATAATAATGAGGTCGAGGACCTGAGATTGACGTCACGAGCTGGATTGAGATTGATATGAGGCTGAGATCATGTTTATGATGCCACGAGATGACTTGATATTGCGCTTGGGCCGAGGGGGCCCTTCCTGAAGTCTGTACACCCCTAGTGAGCACGGGTACCTATTGTGATATGAGATATAGCCCGAGGGGCTGGTATTGTTTTGTGATATTGCCCGAGGGGCTGATTCTGTTGTTACTGTGCCCAAGGGCCATATATATATATATATATATATATATATATATATATATAGTTTGACTGCTTAATTATATTTATTGATTTTTGTTATGCCTCTTTTAGCTTAATGTTGTGCCTTACGTGATTTTATATCGCTCAGTCTTCATTTATTTTTATTACTCAATGAGTTGGAGTACTCACTTTACTCCCTGCACCCCTATGGAAAGATTTGGGCACTACAGATCCTGCTCCTGAGGGTTGATAATTTCAGCAGGTCTTCAGACTTCTAGTATTTTTTTAGATGCTCATGACTGGTGATCGGTGCGGACTCAACCCTTAGGAAGATTGGGTGCGACTACTTAAAACCCAATAGCGGTATCGGGGTCAATAACCACAGGGAGCTAGATTTGGGAGTCGAGTATTTGTAAAGTCTAGAAATGCATTTTGGCTTCTAATTTTTCTTCTATCATTTTTGGTTTGTTTTTATATTTATCAACTACACTTTTAATAACTACTAGATTGAAATAAATTATGCTAAGATAATGATTCTAGATTGTATGCAATAAGAGAAAAGCACTAGGGTCGTAGCACTCACCTAGGTGACTAATTAACGGGTATAGAATTCTAATACAAGGATGATAATTAAGGGGAATATGGATAACCGTTGCACTTTAGCACTCACTCTCACACCTCTCGGTAGAGAGAGTGATTTTGCCCAATTGACTCTCTCGAGACCAATTGGGTAGGCTAATTTGCCCAAGCAACTTTAAGGTTCAAGTGGGGTAATTACTCTCTCAAGGTTTAACCCGTTACTTGGGACTACCATTCTCATGGGTCCATCCCAAATCCTTGTTGGGTTAATTGTGAGGTCATAGACTCTCTTTCTCAAGAAGAGTCAAGACCCACTAAGCTAGACTTAGTGTTTGCAACCACCAAATCTAAGTGAAAACATACAATCAACCCAAATACCAAACACCCAACATCATCCAAGCATTAAGCAAAAATACCCATTAATTACCCACACTAGAGTAGAGCCACAACCCTAGCTAATGGGTTTAGCTAGACATGGAAGAAGTAGAAATAGAAGAAATACTAGAATAAATTAACATAATCATTAACTACAAAATTAATNCAGATTACAAAACTTCACCTAAAAAAGTAAAATGTTCTATTTATACTACACAGGAAAAACCGGACAAAAGTACCACTGAGGGTCTGGCGCGGACCGCATAGAAATGACATACGGCCGTGTAGGGCAAATAGTCTTCAGATCTGTGCTTCTGGACTTGGGGATACGGACCGCATAGAAATGTCACGCAGCCGCATAGGTTGATTCATGCGGACCGCGTGGAAAGGGTGCGCAGCCGCACAGTAGAATTTGTCTCGTTGTTGACTCTTTGAACTTTTACCCGCGCGGACCGCACTGTTTTGGTGTGCGGTTGCATGGGACTTTGCCTTGAATTGCTGAGCCTCTGATCACTCATCAGTGCGGACCGCGTGGAAATGGATGCGGTCCGCGTGGATCTTCTTCACTTTTGATGGTTCTCTGAACTTTCCTGCGCGGCTGCGTGGAAAAGCAGTGCGGACCGCGCAGGTCAGACTTGAACTTGGCAGCCTTCAGAACTTTCTTGCGTGGCCGCACATCAAAACAGTGCGGTCCGCGCAGGTCACCTATTTCCCACTTTCAATCATCTTTTGACGCTTGGCAGATTTCACTCCTTTTTGAGCCGATTTGTGATATTTATCATCTAGTCGCTCAAACCTGCAATCAAGCGCAACTTGTAAGCAATTCAGGACTAATCTAGAGCAATTTATGCACAAAGCTCAGGTAAGAAGGGGTATAAAACATGTATAGTTCATAGTTATCAACTCCCCCAAACTTAAACCTTTGTTTGTCCTCAAGCAATTAAAAGGAGACCTACCCCTCAATGGAAAACATCCAAGTAATTCCTGTTTGTCCTAAAGTAACCTCAACAAGCATCAATTGGGACTAACAATTGCCCTCAAAGCGAATGCATCATTAACAAATTTAAAACTTTGAAAACTTGTGGATCAAGTGTGACACAAGAGCCTCAAGAGTTGACACATATCATGAAGGAACCTTTCTCAAGTACTTTGGTCATTGTGGAACCCAAACTCACACATCCTCGACTCTCCCTAAGTGAACCTCACCTTTTAGAGTATTTTCACACAAATCGAGGTGGAAGGATTTCTCGCTCATCTCTCACAAAGAAGAGACCCTAAGTCCGACACTAAGTACCATATTCTTTCCCTTCATGTAAGTATCCACTAATGTAGGCTTCCCTCAACTCAAGATCATATAGGGCTTTTGAGGAGTCATTGTGAAGGCTTTTGGGTAAAGGTAGGATATGATTTCGTTCACATGGGTTCAATCTTCCCTTAAGTGCTTCCTCTGATTCGTTTTGTCACACTTTCTTGACTCTAATGGGTGATTCACCTCTTTCAAGGGGTTAGAGAGACACATTGTCACTCTTTCTTTTGCAATTCAAACATTTTTTTCTTTTTGTCTACTTTTTCAACCCTTTTCACTTTTTTGTTGTCCTTTGATTCCCTTTTTTATTCTTATTCTCTTTTTGACTTACTTTTTGTCTTTCTCTCTTTTTCATTGCAAAAGAAAGAGTGACAATGTGTCTCTCTAACCCCTTGAAAGA
>MU730049.1:3275-39679 GCA_026770625.1 Nicotiana glauca
TGATGAGGCTCTCAGACCTCGTGTGTGATGTGTGAAGGCTTCACGCCTATTGATATAGCGCTTGGGCTGTAGGAGCCCCTCCGGAGTCTGTACACACCCCCTGTGAGCGCAGGGTACCCAGGTGAGTTGGGAGTGGGCCCGAGGGGCCGTGTTTGTGTGAGGTGAGTTGGGAGTGGGCCCGAGGGGCCGTGTTTGTGTGAGGTGAGTTGGGAGTGGGCCCGAGGGGCCGTGTTTGTGTGTGGTGAGTTGGGAGTGAGCCCGAGAGGCCGTTGTTTGTGTGTGGTAAGTTGGGAGTGAGCCCGTGGGGCAGATACTGTATTGTGAACTTGATATTGAGCCCGAGGGACAAGCTTTTGATTATTCCTGATTATTTGAAATTAATCATTTTCGCAACTATTGAAAGTATTCATTTTCAAAAGAGATTTAAAACTGAGCCAGATATTTTATAAAGGGTTTTCATGGAATTACTGTCTTCGAAAAAGGGCTGTACTGTCTTATATAGCATGATGAAGTGTTCTTACGTGATTTCTTACTGCTCAGCTATTATTTACTTTTATTACTCACTGAGTTGGAGTACTCACTTTACTCCCTGCACCTCGTGTGCAGATGCAGGTATTTGCTACCCGGTAGCGGGTTTTGAGCTGATTGAAGATTTGCTATTGTGGCTGAGCAAGGTGACCGCCAGCGTTCGCGGCACTGTATCCCTTCCTTTGGTTCTAAATTTCCAATATGTATAATACTGGTTTTATAGTAGTGTTCAGATTCCGTAGATGCTCATGACTTGTGACACCCCGATTTCGGGCTGAGTCGGGATGGGTTTTATTGTTCTATCATGTTTATTTCACACTTGTGATTATTATTATCTATGAAATTGACTTATTCTTGCTAAGAAATTATAAAGAGATGTATTGTTTTGGTGTTGGTTGGCCTTGTCTCCACGAGAGGCGCCATCACGATCGGGTTGGGATATTTGGGTCGTGACAGTTCTCCAAATTAACTTGTCGCTAGACCTACCTCGGACACAACGAGGTCCCCAATATTAGGACGCGCTTTATATTTCAACATTACATGTTTAAATATTGCAACATTTTTTTTATATATAATCCTTACTGACTTGTTACCTTTTATTTTTACTTTTTGTTTATTCCCCTCCCCAAAGGTTAGTGATGATAGGCTATAATTACATATTTTAGTCGATTATTACACTCTAATTTATTGCACTTTAGTTGAGTTTGCGCTTTAATCGCTAGTGTTTTTCACTAACGGTGTATTCTATGCCTTGTAGGTGTGATTCTGAGCTATATAGGTATTATGCAATGAATTTAAGTGATTTGAAGCTTTGAAGTTTGAGTAAAAGCTCAAGGAATTAAACCGGGATATCGGGGGTCAAATTTGATAGTTGAGAACAAACGAAGACTCGATGAGGCATATTGCGCACTGTCTAGTAAATTGGACATAACTTTTTTCTCAGACATCCATTTTTGGCTCTACAATATATGATGGGAAAGCTAACTCAAAGGGCTACAACTATCATGTTTTATGTTTTTCAAATTCCAAACGGAACAGGGTGAAAAACCGCGGTTCTACCGCGACCGCGGCAGAACTACGGTAGAAGATGGTTGCGGACAACTGAAGAATCAGAGGGCATGTTTGGCCGCGGTTCCACTACGACCGCGGCAAAACCGCAGCAGGAAGCGGAAATTTCAGGGACTTATGTGCAAAACATGAGATTTTAAGCCCTAAACCCTATATAAAACAAAGGAGGCCGGCCAAGAACAAAGGAGGGAACATATTTTTGACAAAAATTAGATCTAAGGAGGCAAGAGACACTACTTTAGGGTTAGACAACACCCTTGGAGGCAAGAACACATTTGGAGCAAGGTGGAGAATTCTTCTATGAGTTTTTCCTTCCTCTTCCTATTTTTCTTTGTTGGTTATGACTTTTAGTATTGTAGTTTTACATACTATTATGAATAGCTAATTTTTTATCTAGAGTTTTGATAGAACCTTTTGTAGGATAAATTCTTGTTATGTTTTTATATAATTGATCCATAGCTTTTCTCTATTTGTTCTACTACGTTTATATTCTGGTTGATTGAAGAGCTCTCAATTAGATGTGCCTATTTAGTATGCATAACTCGGGAGAGAGTGCATATTTAGGTAATTGTTGAATAACACCACTCCCAGAGTATATGAGGGATCAATAACCGAGGATTTAAAGGTGGGATTGGTGATAACGAAGCCTTGAGTGCGATCTGAAGTGAGTTGTATTAAAAGCCAGCTAGCGTAGATCGGGAGAGTGCGTCTGGTAAATTGTCGTAATTACTCGGGAGAGATTTACGGTAATAAGAGTGCTCATCATTGGTAGAGAATACTTGGGCGAAATTATAGAAGACATAGCGGAAAAGATTCCGACAATTGGGGAAATCATAACTCTAGACCTCCTTAATCTTGTCTCTAACCCTTAGTATATTTAGTTGTTAATTTAGTAGTTTAATTTGTTAGTTAATTATTTAAACACAAGAATCTTAATATCTATAAGTTAGGAATTGTTCAAGATTGTCTTCTTGGTGATAGTGAACAACTGTAGCTAAATCTTAGTTCTCTGTGGGATTCGACTCCGGACTTGTTAACAAGATTATATTTGCAACGACCGCATTGTCCTTTTTATAAGGCATAGTTGGGCGTGATCAGTTAGTTCGTGAACTCTAGCAACATCATCATATTTTACGAGATCCATAGGCCCTCCACCTACTCCTCCTCACATTCCTGTCAGACACAAAAACAAAGGGAAGATGGAAGATTTGAACAACTCAGCTGAACGGGTAGAGGTCACTCATGGTACTCTAGTCCTGAAGGAAAATTCATCCCAACTTGAGCAGAAGCTGTTGAAGTTTCAGGAGGATCTTGATCAAGTCCGGAATTTGGAAAATCTATCATTTTCCCTCACTATTCAAGAGGTTACTTTCCCAAATACTCAGAATCCTGTACCTCTACAAAGTATCCCAAAGCAATAAAACCATCGCATTCCTCACCACCACTGCAATACCTGCCATATCCCAAATAACACCCCATTGCTCATCCCAGAACTCCAGAATTCCACAAATGACCACTGCCACACCCAACACAATTCCCCCATCTACGTGGAAACTATGCCACACTCCACCCAGCCCACCTCAAGCACACCCGAGTCCCATGATAAGGACTTGCTCATCAGAAATCTAGTCGAAGAGCTTAAAAAGTTGACTAGTAGAATTCAAAGCGTTGAAGGTAGTAAGGGAATTGAAGGGCTAAACTATGAAGATATGTGCTTGTAGCCCGATGTCGAACTGCCTGAGGGGTACAAACCTCCCAAGTTTGAACTGTTTGATGGTAGAGGGGATCCCAGGGTCCACTTAAGAACATACTGTGACAAGCTGGTCGGAGTGGGAAGAGATGAGAAAATCCGCATGAAGCTTTTCATGAGGAGCTTGAAGGGAGACTCCTTATCTTGGTACATTAGCCAGGATCCAAAAAAGTGGTCAAACTGGGTAAGCATGCATCCGATTTTATGGACAGATTCAGGTTCAACATGGAGAATGCACCAGATGTGTACTATATTCAAAACTTGAAGAAGAAACCCATAGAGACCTTCCGCGAGTATGCCACTCGCTGGAGATCAGAAGCTGGTAAGGTCAGACTTGCTTTAGAGGAAGAACAAATGAACAAGTTTTCGTCGGGGCTCAAGACCCACAATATTATGGGAGGTTGATGCTGATTGAGAATCATAAATTTTCTGATATCATCAAGCTAGGAGAAAGGATCGAGGAAGGCATCAAAAGTGGTATGGTTACGAACTTTGAAGCCTTGCAGGCTACCAATAAGGCTTTACAATCTGGTGGTACGTCCAAGAAAAGGGACGTAGGTGTTGTAATGGTTGCACAGAGGCCAAATGCCCTATCAAATACCAAACCTATCCAATGCCTCCACCCACATATCAACCTACTCCAAACTACCAAGAACCCTCACCCTCTTACCATACTCCACCACCCACTTATCAATCAGCTCCACCTCCCGCATATCAGCCCACTTCACCTAAATACTCCCAACCGACATAGGTTTATCAAGCCTGCAACACCCAATCATCCCACTATCAATCACCTCCCCCACGTTAAAATTTCCCTAATCCACGGCCAAATTTTAATCGTAGACTTCCCAAACAGTATACCGTCATTGCTAAACCAATTGACCAGTTGTACGAAAGGCTAAAAGTTAATGGTTATGTCACCCCTATCTCTGCTATAACACCCGAAAACCCTTCTCAGTGGTTCAATCCAAATAAATCCTGCGCATACCATTCTGGCATGAAAGGACATACTATTGATGAATGCCGCTCTCTGAAGGATAAGATCTAGACTTTGATTGACAACAAGATCATTATAGCAGAGGAGCCTGCTCCGAATGTCCGCAATAACCCTCTGCCAAACCACAAAGGTAGAGGTGTGCTCATGATCGATATAGAGGATGACTGGGACCCTAAGGGATCAACCGCTTTAATCACAGAGGGCGACGATCCAAAGAAGTCAATAATCATTGATTGTGGTCCAAATTCAGCCTTATGGGGACGCCGAGGTAAACATGTCCATGCCACTCGAGTTTGAAGCACCATCCTCTACGAAGATGCCATCGCCGATTGAGGTTGATTTTATGTCATTAGAAAACATACATACACCCTTTGAAGTTGTTGTTTTACCATCTAAGAGGCCTATTTTCTAGTGAAAGAAACTGTTTCAGAAAAATAAGTGGAGGAATTCCTTAAGAAGACGAAAATGCAAGACTATTCAATCATTGATTAACTAAGGAAAAACCCTGCTCAAATATCTTTGTTATCTCTACTTTTTCACTCAAAAGAAAATCGTTGTGTGTTGATCAAAACTTTGAACGATGCATATATTTCAGAAAAGACAACGGTGAATCATTGAAGCAAAGGCAATTGTGGTGACAAACAATGAAGATACTCCTAATATCACAAACAATCTGCTCCCAACTCATGATAATGCACATTTTATTGGGTTGATTTGCGATGATCATGATTATAAGCAGTCTGACAAAATAGAGAAAGTTGTTAGAACCATAAGGCAAGAGCCAAAAGTGATAGTGAGCCCGACGCAATTGGCACCGTTGATTGTGAAAGGTGCAAGTTTTAGTTCAAACTTGGCAAGTTCTGAAAAGACGGTTCTCTGTGTCCCTGGAAGCATGAAAAAGATTGGGGTTCAATTGGATGGTCCAAAACATTACATCCCTGGGGGCATTCAAAAGATTGTTCCGAATAATGCTTTGAGAAATATAACAGAGCCAGTCCGTTTGGGGTAAAGATAGCCATGCCAATTTCGGTGGCGATGTCAGCCATAACACCGTTCCATGCGAAGTCTATACCATAGGACTACACAGCCGAGGCTAGAAGAAAGGGGAAGGTCAAGATCGGGGAAGCTATTACAGCACGGGGTATGACGAGAATTGGTAGAGTTTACACCCTGGAACATCTAGTTGAGTCAAACAAACATGCGTCTAGTTGGCCAACTATCACTGAAACTGGTGCCAATGATCTCTGAAAAAAGATACAAGCCAAAGAATACTCAGTCATTGATCAGGTAAACAAGACACCAACACAAATTTCTATCCTTGCTTTGGTACAAAGTTCTGATGCACACAAGAATGCCTTGTTAAAAGTGCTGAGTAAGGCATATGTACCAAGTAACATCACCGGCGGAAAGATAGCTAACATGGTAGGTCAGGTGTTGGAAAGTCACAAAATCACTTTTTATGAAGATAAGCTGCCACCGGAGGGATTGAGTCACAACAAGGCATTGCATATCATCGTGCAGTGCGAAGATTATTTTATCACTAGGATCCTGGTAGATGGAGGGCTAGTCTCAACATTTCTGTTGGTAACACTCAGGACATTAAGAAAGGGGCTGCATAAAATAAAGGACGGGGCCTTCAATGTCAAAGATTTCGGCGATTCTTAAAGGTATACTATTGGGGAGATTAGCTTGTGTTTGCAAATGGGGCCTACTTGGTTTGATGTTGATTTTCTGGTGATAGACGTGGCGGCATATTATAATATGTTGTTGGGACGACCATGGATTCATGCCGCGGGGACTGTAACGTCAACACTACATCAGGAAGTGAAGTTTGAGCGGAACCACCAAGAGGTGATCATTCACGACAACGGTAGCAATACCATATACAGTCGCCAGACTGTACTAGCAATTGGAGGAAGAACAAGGATAGGCGGGGAAACTTACCACCACATCGAGCGAGTCAACGCCATTGATAAGGATAAATGGTAGGATAACAAAATTGAAAGCATAATGAACTGGAGCGGGTATGAACCTGGCAAGGGGCTTGGTAAGAACCTCAAAGGAATCGCTAAGCCCATCAAGCTCAAGAAACATAACGCCACCTTTGGATTGGGATATGAGTATACTTGGGAGGAATTCAACCACTGGTCGCCACCATGGCGCGGTACTTACTATCCTTTAGAGCAGCCAATACCCTATTTGGAGCAGACTTTCCAGCTGGCCGAGGTTATCTACGGGTCAGAAGAAGAGGAAGCACTGGCAACGGTGAGGAATTTGTTCCTGGAAGAAGATAATATGGACTGCTGTGTCATTTTCGAGGAGGAGGGGGAGGAAGGCCCTTCCATACTGGTTGTACGCAGAGGAGCATGCCTCAATAACTGGACTATCAGAACCACCAGAGCCCGGCGAGCCTCGGAGTAGCAAGGCTGAACAAGCATCATGCACTATTTTACTTTTACTAGTTTACTTTCCTTTCGCATTTTTTTATTATTTTTCTGCAAGAAAGAGCTCCAATGTTCAAAAACAGTTATGGAATTTATCAAAGCATTTCAGTTTTCTTATAAATCTTACTCTTATTATTTTCTCTCATTACTTTACTTATACAACATTACTATTACTTATCTTGATGAACCAAAGATTGTGACATGCAACGAGACAATGCAACAAATGAACATAGATTTAGAAGAAGATTATATACCAAGAGAGATTGTTAAAGAAGTTGAGAATTTTAAGAACAGACCTAAGTCCAACCTGGACGAGACTGGGATTGTTAACCTAGGAGATGCAAAAAACATCAAAGAAACACGAATCAACGTTCATTTGTCACCATCAGAAAAGGAAGAATACGCATAGTTTCTAAGAGAATATGAGGACATATTCATTTGGTCATATGACGACATGACTAGTCCGAGTACATCTATTGTGGCTGACAAATTGCCAATCGGTCCAGCCTATCCACCTGTAAAATAGAAGCTCAAAAAGTTCAATCCAAATATGAGTTTGAAAATCAAGGAAGAAGTCACTAAGCAGGTCAAAGCCAAGGTTCTCAGGGTAGTGGAATATCCAACATGGTTAGCCAACATTGTGCCATTATCAAAGAAGGACGGGAAGGTTAGAGTCTGTGTCGATTACCGTGATCTCAATCGGGCCAGTCCAAAAGACAACTTCCCCTTGCCAAACCTACACATCCTGGTTGATAATTGTGCCAAGCACGAGTTGCAATCATTTATAGATTGTTTCGCGGGGTATCATCAGGTCTGGATGGATGGAGAAGATGCTGAGAAAATAGCTTTCATTACACCGCAGGGAATGTACTGCTGCAAGATGATTTCGTTTGGATTAAAGAATACAGGGGCCACCTACATGAGGGCCACGACTATCATTTTTCATGATATGATACACAAGGAGATCAAAGTATATGTGGATGATGTCATCATCAAGTCCAAGAAAGACACTGATCACATGGAAGATCTGAGGAAGTTTTTCAACAGACTGTGAAGGTACAACCTGAAACTGAATCGCACAAAATGTGCATTCGGGGTTCCAGCTGGAAAATTTCTTCAGTTCATTGTGAGTTGCTGGGGAATAGAACTGGATCCATCAAAGATCAAATCCATTCAAGAATTTCCACCAGCAAGGAACAAGAAAGACGTAATGAGCTTCTTAGGGAGACTTAACTACATCAGCCGGTTCATAGTACAATCTACAGTTATTTGTGAGCCGATCTTCAAGATGTTGAAGAAGGATGCCGCCACCGAATGGATTGATGACTGCCAGAAAGCTTTTGACAAAATCAAGGAATACTTGTCAACGCCACCAGTCTTGGTCCCGCCTGAACTAGGGAGACCTCTGATACTCTACATCGCAGTGTTGGATGGTGCCTTCGGATGCGTCCTGGGGCAGCATGATGAGACAGGAAAGAAAGAACAGTCCATTTATTACCTCAGCAAAAAGTTCACTACATACGAGGCCCGGTATTCTCTGTTAGAATGCACCTATTGTTCTTTAACTTGGGTAGCCCAGAAGTCGAGGCACTACTTTTGTGCCTATACTACATATCCATATCAAGGATGGATCCTTTGAAATACATCTTTCAGAAGCCCATGCCCACTGGAAAGCTCGCCAAGTGGCAGATCTTGTTGAGTGAATTCGACATTATCTATGTAACTCAGGAAGCACTCAAGGGATAGGCACTAGCAGATCACCTGGCCGAAAACCCCGTGGATAGAGAATACGAACCCCTAAAAACGTATTTTCCTGACAAAGAGGTATCATTCATAGGAGAAGACATTGTAGAATCCTATGACGGGTGGAGAATGTTTTTCGACGGAGCGGCAAATTTCAAAGTAGTTGGCATAGGAGCAGTCCTAGTGTTAGAAACCGGCCAGCACTATCCGGTGTCCGCCAAACTCAGGTTCTCGTGCACCAACAATATGGCCGAGTACGAAGCCCGCATCTTAGGGCTCAAGATGCATGAACATTCAAGAGTTGCTAATAATTGGGGACTCAGACCTACTCATACATCAAGTACGAGGAGAATGGGCGACCAATAATTCCAAGATACTCCCTTAACTGCACCATGTACATGAGTTGAGAAAGAGGTTCACAAAGACATAGTTCCAGCATGTTCCCGGAGTCCAGAATGAGTTTCCCGATGCAATGGCTACCCTATCGTCCATGATACAGCATCCAGATACGAACTTTATTGATCATATTCCTGTGAAAATCCATAATCAGCTAGCTTATTGTGCTCATGTCGAAGAAGAAGCAGATGGAAAAACTTGGTTTCACGACATCAAGGAATATTTGGCAAAAGGAGAATATCCAGAGCTTGCAAATACCACTTAGAATCACACACTTCGAAGATTGTCCAACAATTTCTTTCACAGCAGAGGAATCCTGTATAGGAGCACTCCGGATTTGGGATTACTAAGGTGTGTCGACACGAATGAAGCATCTAAACTACTAGAGGAAATTCATGCCGGGACCTGTGGACCACATATGAATGGTTTTGTCTTCGCAAAGAAGATCCTCAGAGCTGGTTACTTCTAGATGGCCATAGAGACGGACTGCATCCAGTACATACAGAAATGCCACCGCTGCCAGATACATGCAGACATGATAAGGGTGCCACCAAATGAGCTTAATGCAACATGCTCACCATGGCCTTTTCCCGCTTGGGGAATGGATGTTATTGGTCCAATCAAGCCAGCCGCTTCCAACAGGAACAGATTCATCCTCGTGGCAATTGACTATTTTACCAAATGGGTCAAAGCAGCATCTTACAAAGTAGTGGCTAAGAAAGTCGTGGTAGACTTTGTCCATGGTCGTATTATTTGTCGGTTCGGGATCCCAGAATCAATCATTACTGACAATGGCTCCACCCTCAATAGTGACTTAATGAAAGCTTTGTGTGAAACCTTCAAGATCAAACACATGAATTCCACAGCCTACAGGCCCCAGATGAATGGAGCCGTAGAAGTCGCCAACAATAACATTAAGAAGATACTGAGGAAAATGGTAGAGAAGCATAAGCAGTGGCATGGGAAGCTATCATTCGCTCTATTGGGGTATTGCACCACAGTGCACATGTCAATTGGGGCAACTCCCTATATGTTGGTTATGGTACTGAGGCAGTCATTCCCGCCGAAGTAGAAATTTATTCTTTAAGGATCATACAAAAAGCTGAGCTTGACAACGCAGAATGTGTGTGAAGCAGCTACGAGCAGCTAGCTCTTATAGATGGGAAGATAATGAATGCAGTTTGCCACGGTTAGATTTATCAGAACAGAATGTCCATAGCCTTCAACAATAGAGTCAAGCCAAGACGGTTCACACCAGGGCAGCTGGTGTTAAAGAAAATTTTCTCGTATCAAGATGACGCCAAAGGAAACTTCTCTCCCAATTGGCAGGGTCCATACATGGTTTATCGGGTTTTGACAGGAGGAGCCCTTATACTTGAGAAATAGATGGAGAAGTTTGGCCAAAACAATTCAATTTTGATGCAGTCAAGCGCTACTATGTGTAATCTTATGTTTTTCCTATATGATGTAATTTGAACTACGTCTGACCTGATTCCCGTTTAAGAGTGGATATGTAAACAACCTTATGGGTTGAGTCACAATTCAATAAATATTCATTCCCCCCCCCCAACCTGTAATTGGAAACTAGGCAGAATTTTGAGGATGACCCTTAAAATTCTGAAGTAACTACAGCTGATCATCGCAAGCAACCGTCAGAAGCAGCAACCCAGTAAACTGGTGTAGAATTTTGAGGAGGACCCTCAAAATTCTGAAGTAGAAGAGGTTGCAATGTCCTGAACCACGTCACACTCGTTGGTTTAAAAAAAATTGTTTTTAAATATATACTTATTTTATATTTTTACAAACCCATGCATGTTTATTACCGAAATTTCTTTGTTCGACAATGCTACCCTAATGATACACACCATATCATCAGATCAAAGCTAACGGGTCAAGCAAAGTCAACAAGGACACGAGCTAACCTTTCCCCTTTAAAAAACTCACGGTTTTTCTTTGGATACAGGCACCCAAGTCACAAAATCATCAAATATATTATACACTCATGTTTTTCAGGAATACAACTCTCAGAAACTGTCACACTTATTCACAGTTCCACCTGGACACAATATCCCAGCAACCACAATATCACAATTAGCTAGCAGCTAAGAAAATTTTATTACTATTCTCCTTTTATCTCTTGCATATGGATACCATTCTGCCTTTCGAGACCAAGCTCTGTCTCCATCTGTATTCCTGCATTGCATAAGGCTACCATTCTGCCTTCCGAGACTAAGCATTGCCGCCATCTGCATTCATGCATTGCATAAGGCTACCATTCTGCCTTCCGAGACCAAGCACTGTCTCCATCTGCATTCATGCATTGCATAAGGCTACCATTTTGCCTTCCGAGACCAAGCTCTGTCTCCATCTGAATTCCTGCATTGCATAAGGCTACCATTCTGCCTTCTGAGGTTAAGCTCTACCTCCATTTCATGACTGAAATATCGCCTCTTTACTTACACCTTGCATGGCTGAAATATCGCCTCTTTATTTACACTTGCATGGATGGAATATCGCCTCTTTACTTACACCTGCATCGGCTGAAATATCTCCACTTATTGCATTTCATAGGCTGAAAGATCGCCACTTATTGCATTTCATGGGCTGAAAGATTGCCAATCTGTCCATCGGCGTCATTGTTTGGAGGCACCATTTTCATAGCCCGAGAACGTCATGCCATGGCCCGAGGAACCCTTTTTAATCCCTTGCATATCATTATTCAAAGGCATCATAGTTCGGAGGCATCATTCTCATTGCCCGAGAGCATCATTTCATAGCCTGTGAATCCTTTATGCTTCATGGCCCAGGACATCATGGTCTAAGGACGTCATCCTAACCGTTCAAAGACAACATTCATAGTCCTACGGAAACTTGCATTATGCTTAAATTTATGCAAAGTATACGCTTGTATTGTTTATTTGCAGGTAAACCAGCGAGCAACAGTCATCTCAGCAAGAGCGATCCCGCTACAATTCCCGCAACCCTACTAAACCTTGACCATTCATCCTGACCTAAATATCACGTCCGTCCTTGAAAAATATCCCTCGACATACTCCTCCGACGGATCCTGTACTACATATGGCCTGATTCCTGTAAGACCAGGGATATGTAGGCAGCTCAGGAACTAGAGCATGGCCAAATCCCTTCAAACCTTTTCACTCGGTCAAAATTGGTCATCATGTCTTTACCCGACAAATCTTTCATCCTTCCGGGGTAAAGAGGGGCAGTTGTTGATACCATATTTTTTCCTGTATATTTTTATATGCAAAATACCTTTCAAAATAACATATGTATGCATATATAAGTGTGTACAAATGTTATAGTATTTTTCCTAATTTTTAAAAGATTTTTTAAATTAATTTATTGCCCTATTTTAGCAGTACAAAAATCAATAATTATTCCTCAAATCATCATTTCTGGTGATTAATTTATTTTATTCTCATATTGATACCAAAATATATTTAAGGTAATTTTTGGCATATTTCTTACAAATTTATTGAGTATTTTAAAATTAAATTGCACATAATTGCAATTTAACCTATCTTAAGATTAATTGTGTTTATAATTACAAATTTGATTCCAGTATTTTTAATTTAATATTTACATATTAGTAATTAATTTAGTACTTTTAATTTGTTTCCATAAATTGTTTTACTATTTTTATAAAATAAAAGGGGAAATGACTATTTAAATACTAGCCCTAATTATTTCAATTTTAGCCTAAATTAGCCCCCTATTTAAACCCAATCTCGATCCCAAATTACCCGGCCTAATTCCTAAATTACCCACCCTTGACCCACTCAAATAACCCGCCCAGACCTCTTCTTTTAATCTTAGCCTTAGATCAACGGCTCACACGCATTCTTTTCTTTTTTAATTTACCAAACCCCCAACCCTAAATTATTTTCAATTATCCACCGCCTCTGAAACCCTCCCCTCTCTCAAACACTCTCGAACCTTCTCTAACCCTAGCCACCTCCTCCCTGAAATCTACCGGAATAAATGGCCATCAAAGTTATAGGAGTCTTACACCTACCTCCCGGTACTCTTACGTGCCTGATAACTGAAGAGTCGAGGCCTGACTATGAAGGGTTGAACCCATACCACCGTTGATTCGAGTTCTCAAAGTCACCTCCAGCCATGCTCCGGCGTACTATGGTTGTTTGAGCCTGGTTCTGACCTCTCCGACGCAGATCAGTGACCTTTTCAAAGCCTTTCTCCTTACCTTCGAGGTTCTCTCCAATTTCTTTATATCCATTGTGTATCTATGCTTTCCCTGAGTTTTCAAATGATTTTCCTAACTTTTCTTTCAAAACTCACTTTCAAAACCTTTCTTTTCCGATTTAGGATTTTCTAAAAAGTGTTTAAGTGTTTTTATGAGTTTTCTTTGTCATGTGTGTATATTTGTATATACTGTGTTGTGGTATCATGTTCTTATATGATTCTCTTACTGTGCTTTCCAATATTATAATCTCGTATTCTTTTACTGTGTTCTTATGCTTTTTCTTCTTCCATGTTCTCGTATGCTCTTCTACTATGTTTTCTATACAATGTTCGTGTATGATTTTCTACCGTGTTCTGTTATGTCTCGCCTACTATATTTTTCTACTGTGTTCTTAAGTGTTTTACTATTTTCCTTCTACTGAGCCCTTTTCAAAGTTCTTATAGAAAACCTCTTTAAGCATGCTTCTTCTACTGTTCCTATCAGTATTTTTCCTTGAATGCTTCTACTGTGTTCTGCTATCATGTTTTTTATGAGTTTCTGCTGCTGAAAGGAACATGCAAGAGGTTTCAGTTCTGAAACCTCTGAGCCTGATTCGACTACTTGCCTTCTCATCTATGTACTTAATTCAAGGTGGAAACCCTAGTATTTGGGGAAGTTTGATTGTGGGATTTGATTGAACTAGGGTTTTATTTCAAAACCCCTAATTCTTTCAGACCAACTCCAAGACTCGGAATTGAGTTTGGGTCTTCCTTGATTTCATGTGATTTTGACCTTTTTACTAATGCTCTTATACACTGGGTTTCTCTATAGATTTTACACTAATATGCTAGTCTTATTTCATGCTCAAATGCTCTTTATATGTGATCAATTTCCCTCTAAATGATTGTCAATTAGTTCAAGCTTCCTTCTGAATATAGCCTAATTGATTTCTTTCCATTGATTACTAATTTTCTCTATTACTCGTCCTAATTAAAACCCTTCTTCACTTTTTTCTGACTTGGTTGATTCATACAAAATCTCGGACCATTTGATTTAGTGGTTGTTAATTGATCTTCTTTCCTTATTTTCACAAACCTTGTTTTAAATAACCATTTTATATATGTGCCCTTAATTACATGTTGTGAGCAAAGTGTCTATTCAATTTCTTTCCTTAATTGGTTTTTACCCTTTTGAATTTGAATCCCTTAATTAAAGTGAGTCTTGTGTAATTGATTGAAAATCAGTTCTTTAATTATTTTTCTACCTTATTTCCTCATGACTTTCACACTATAAATATATGACTCTTTAACACACAGCACACACGATTAACAATCATTCACTTCACAATTCACAATCTCTTCTAAACTCTTACTCTCTTTCTTGTCTGCACTATGGATTTTACAAGACTACTGCATTTTCTCTATTTGTTTCTTTAAAACTGGTATGTCGTATTTAAGTTTTAGCATCATAATAATGTGTTTATTTACAACCTTTTGTGTCCATGTCTATTGTACTGTTTCTGTGGAGTTCAACATTTAAATTAAATATGCTCATATTTTTATGCATGTTTCTGTTATGAATCCTTGCTCCCCTGCCTTATTACCCCTATGTGTTTGAAGGTTGTGGCTTAAGGCATGGAAACATGAATTTTTGCCCATGAATTAAGTTTGACCCAATGGGGTCTTAACCTCTATATAAATAGGCCGGAGGGTGTACTAGCATATCCCATTGCTGAGTGTGCCTATCAACCTACTTTTCTTTTGCTCTTGCAAATTTCCCCATTCCCTATACCTTATATGTGTTAATATGAATTGCTTCCCTCTTCCTTTCCCCCTTTCAGAATTCCACTTCTACACTTTCACTCTCTCTTAGTTCCTAAGTTCTGCCCCCCCCCCCTCCTGTGAGCCTTGCCTTTGGACCTTGAGTTCCATCTGAACTTGGACACTTGAGGGCTAGCCCTTTTGCACTGCACTATGTCCCAGTCTAGTAATGTATTTGGGGTGTAAGCACTGCCTGGAGTCCATGTGAGGCTCTTAGGGAACTCTGACACACCCCAACTAAGATAAAGGCTTTGAAATCTGATCTTTGGAGTTGGTTTGCTTCATACTTCAGACAGGAAGTCTGAATCAGGCACTCCTTGGTTGTAATTTTTAGTTTATGATGTATTTTTCTTTACTTTATTTTTTTGGGCTCTAATGACTTTGTAATAAGACTTTCGGGGTTGGCTAGTGAAAAGGGAGGGGTAACCATGCATGCAAAAAGGGGTAGCTAACATGTCTATAGGATTTCTGATTTCTGCACTCACATATAGATACCATGTCTATAGGATGTCCAATTTCAGCATTCTCATATAGCTACCATGTTTGTAGGATTTTGCATTCTCATGTAGATACCATGCCTATAGGATTTCTGATTTTTGCACTCACATATAGATTCCATGTCTATAGGATTTCTAATTTCAGCATTCTCATATAGATACCATGTCTATAGGATTTTTGCACTCTCACTTATAGATACCATGCCCATAGGATTTCTAATTTCAGCATTCTCATATAGATACCATGTCTATAGGATTTCTTCACTCTCACATATAGATACCATGTCTATAGGATGCACATGCATGTAGAAAATATGCCTATAGGTCCTTTTTGATTGTTGCATATCCACTTCTCACTAGGAAAACTTATTTATAGGTTTTAATAACCAAACGCAATCAGATATCATGTTCATATAAGACCCAGCATTTTGATGTCCTGCCTATAGGGTTTTTCTGCTTTTTTACTATGTTTATGAATGTGTTCTAAAGTCGAAAAACGCATAGAAAGCATGCCTATAGGAGTTAATCAAATCTGAATCACTTCACTCGCTTATAAGTCTAAAACAAGCAGTAATAATATATTACCAATGGCAGAACTTGTGCAGTTCTAAAACTCACTTTTAACTGGCAACTTTTCTTAAATCAGTTTGTAATCAGCTCATCTGTAGATATTATGCCTATAGGTTTTTGTTTATCACCTAGGAAAACTATAGGATAAAAACTTATAAACTGAATCAGATGTTATTAGCTTCAAGCAGCAGTCGGGCCTGATTCGGGTTTCTTATCTGAATTATGTAATAAATCAGTCTGCCACAACATCTTTAAGTTTAATTAGACCTTAAACAGTACGTGCAAGACATGATAAATTATGTGCTTCTTTGGTTTAAGGAGGTCTGACTGAGCCTTTTTATTTGTTTATATACTTTCCCCAAACTTATTATACGTGTTCTGTTTGTCGCCTTAGTATTTTTCCCTTTTGAAACCACAAATGACCCCAATAACCCTCCCTTTAGGATTAGTAGTCCCAAGTACCTCCGGGACTGATAGGATTAGAGCGGGTAATAACATGCAATATGTAAGCAAAACCATTCCGCGCTTTAATACCTCAAAGGGGTGGGAAAGGGTAGATATAGATATGATGACCACGCGATAACATCATGCGTAAGAGTGATTACCGGATGTTGTGTGGGGTGATCCATATTATTAATAAATCTAGGACCCCCTTCCCTTTGTTTCTTTGTTTCTTTTAAATCTTTTAAAACGTTTCTTCTAAATCAACTCTCTTTAATGGTTTCTAACTTTGTTTATTTCTAACCTTTATGTGAAAAGTCCCCTCTTATTTGAAGTCCTAGTTGCCTATGTGTTATTTGTACTTAAGTCACAATAATAGCTTGGCCGGGAACCACACTAGTGGATCCTGAGGGATTTCTAACACCTTCCCCTTGGGATGGTTATCCAAATCAAATCATTCTTAGTGTCATAATGCGCTTAAATCATTTGGTGGTGACTCTTCAATTCCGTTAAAACCCAATTCCCCAAAAGGGAACGAGTTATCCTCCCAAAATGTCATAAATCTGATTTCACGAGAAATAGGAGGCGTAACAGGGAGAAGGAGGTTAACAAAGGTAGTACCAACAGAATCGACATGAACTACAAAAAAGGCAGTGATATTGAGAATGAAGACATAGATGAGGTCTCGGAAAGTTAGAGAGGTTATAATCTAAATTCTAGTAGAAGAGGGAGAAGTGAAACACGATAAAGTAGAAAAAGTCCAAAAAACATAAACCATCCTTCATAGAAGTGGAAACAAAAAGAGGATAACACCCAAATTGTTGTTATGATTAGTGCAATCTTCTGGAACATAAGGGGAGTGAGATCCAAAAAAGCCATTCACGGGCTTAAAAAACTTATTGACATCAACCACTTTCAGTTTGTGTCTATCTTCGAACCTTTTATCTTGAAAGAGAAGGTAGACGGCTACAGGAGATTTTTAGGAATTCAATACCGCCACTCAAATGGTAACGGTCAAATTTGGTATTTTTGGAACTCTTTCAACAACAATCAGATCTTATCAGAAAGTGATCAACATGTTACTATCAAGTTGGAGAAGGACATTTGCAATCAATATATTCTTATTACGGTGATTCATGTTAAGTGCATGTCTGTAGAAAGAAGAGATCTTTAGTCCTCTTTGCAACACGATAGTACTATCATGAATGATCCTTGGTGTATCGGGGGTGATTTTAGTGTGATCCTTGATCCAAATAAAAAATTAGAGGGTAAACCTCATAGAATGTACAAAAGCACCAATTTTCAGAATCGTATGGAGAATTATGGTGTTATAGATATTGGTTACTCTGGGTCAAAGAAGGGGATTTGCAAGAGATTGGATAGAGTTTTTATGAATGAAATGTGGGATACTCTGTTCCAGAGATGCTCTATTTGGCATATGGCAAGAACCAGATCTGATCATAGACCTCTTCTTATGAAGAATTTATCTTTTAATCACAATTGTATAAGATACTTCAGATTCCTCAACTCTTGGACCAATCTGCCTGGTTTTTTTAATATTGTCGAGGATAGTTGGAGTGTCAATGTTAAGGGTAATCCTTTGTGGATCTTGCAAACTTAATTGAAGACTCTCAGTAAAAGGTTAACTCAATGGTCCAGGGAAGACATCGGGGACATTCATGATGCTGTTAACAACTGGAAAGAGAAACTACAATTTCTAGAGGATAAAGACATTGGGGATAATACTGAATTGAGCAGAGAAGAATTTATTAGGGCCCACGCGGAATATATTAGATGGCTTAGTATTCAAGAATCCCTCCTTAAATAGAAGTTGAGAATAAATAACTTGAAGATGGTGACAGGAATACTAGGTATTTTCACTGCATGCTTATGGGGAAAAGAAGGAAACAACAAGTAACAGAAACAAAAATCACAAGGGTAATTGGATTATTGGGGATGAGAGAATTCCTAAAGCAGCAGTTAGACACTTCAGGGCACAATTCAATCTTCTTAAGCCAAATTTCAATCCTTCTATTTTGGAATGTATTCCAAAATGTATCACGGAGAATAATAACGCTAATCTCAGCCAGATGCTTGATGAACAGGAAATCAAAAATGCTATTATGAGCCTTAGTGTTGATACCACTGTTGTTCCAAATGGATACAATGGAGAATTCTATCATAGCTGTTGGGAAATTATCAAAAAAGATGTTGTTGCTTTTGTGATAGAGGTCTTCAAAGGAAAAGGTCTGACTAAATTCTTCTCTCATACTTGCTTAGTTTTTATTCCCAAAATTGACTCTCCTTCTATTTTTTCCGATTTTAGACCAATTAGTTTTTCTAACTTCTCTAACAAAATCATTTCAAAAATTCTTTCTTTAATTCTTAACCTTTTATTGCATAAATTAGTTTCTCCTAATTAAAGTGGTTTTGTAAGGATAGGCGATGAAAATGTGTTATTAGTTCAAGAAATTATTCACAAAATTTTTAATAAGAATAAGGGCGGGAATATTGTCATTAAGCTAGATATGGCCAAAGCCAATGATAGAATGTCTTGGCCCTTTGTACTCTCTGTGTTAAGAAAATTTGGGTTCTCTAATCATTGGACATACATGGTTCATAACTTGATTTCAAATGTGTGTTATTCTATCATTATTAATGGGTCTAGGCATGATTTTTCCTCCTCATATCAAGGCCTTAAACAAGGTGATCCCCTCTCTCCCTCCTTGTTTATTATAGCGACTGAAGTGCTCACCAGATCCCTTAATAACTTGTACAATTACTCTGACTTTATTCCTTCTCTATGCATGATAATGTCCCATAAGTTAATCACTTGCTTATGCAGATGATATTGTTATTTTCTGTAGCAATAACTCTAAATCTATTAAACTTGTTCTGAAGCAAATTAGTAACTATGAGGAAAACTCTGGTCAACTGGTTAATAGAGACAAGAGTTTTTTCTTCACTTCACCTAAGACTGTTGCTAACAGGATTAATAGAATTAGGAAGTGTTCTGGCTTTATGGATAAAAACTTTCCTCACTTACCTTGGCTTCCCACTTTACGTGTGTATGAAAAAGGCTAAATATTTTGACACTTTCGTTAGTAAAATTGTGAAAAGTCTCAATGGTTGGCAGGGCAAACTCTTGTCTTATGGTGGTAAGTCTGTGTTGATTAATAGTGTCCTTCAACCGCTGCCTATTTATACTTTATCTGCTACCTCCCCCTCCCCCCTCCCCAAAACCATTTTTAAATTAATTGAAAAATATTTTGCTAATTTCTTTTGGGGTACTTCAAGTGACCACAAGAGGCATCACTGGAGCTCCTTGAACAACTTTTCTGTGCCAAATGATGAGGGTGGAGTTGGTGTGCGTAGGTTGGAAGATATTATTGATATGTTGACTATAAAAATATGGTAGAGAATTAGGTCTACATCATCTCTTTGGACAACATATGTTAGGAGCTAATATTGTATAAGATCTCACTTGGTGTTTAAACAATGGGTTGTTGGTAACTCTCATGCCTGGAGACATGTCCTTAAATAAGAAACACGGCTGAAAAACATATGATTTGGCATATGAATTTCGGTTCTAGTAGCTTTTGGTAGGATAATTGCACCTTAAAAGGTCACCTTGCGGGTCTAGTTAATAACACTAGAAAGAGTCATAAAACTTTGGTCAATGAATTCATCACTGAAGGCAGACGGCATATTAATAATCTGAATGTTGTTCTTACTGAACATCTAATCAATCATATCCTTAACATTAACGTTGGAAGCCAAGATTAAAAAGATAAAATCTATTGGGATCTTACGGAGAATGGCAAGCATTCCAACAAGACAGCTTGGCATTTGGTAAGAAACTTTAAACCTAAGCAACACCTCATGGGCAAGTTATGAAATCTTAGTGTTTCTTTTAACATGTTGTTTCTTGTGTGGAGGCTCTAGAATGGAAAACTCCCCTTCGATGAAGTTATTTCTAGGTTTGGGAGACAAATTGTTTTTAGGTGTAACTTTTGTGAGAATCCTAACTATGAAAATATGCACCATATTTTTGTAGAAGGACATGCGGCCAGTTATGTTTGGAAACTATTTGGCTCTCAAATTGGCATTAGCTATCTCCCCACCCTATTAGAAATATCTTAAATAATTGGTGCACTATTAGTTCTGTAAATGCTTTATTTAAACAGGTATTAAATATTACCCCTATTATTATATGTTGGGTACTGTGAAAAGAATATTGTGCCTACAAGTATGGTGAACAGAAATAATTTTACTTCTATAAACTACAGCAACAAATCATCTGGAATGTAAAAGCTGCTCTCCACAAAGCATATCCAAAGTGTGACCTTCAAATGCCTTGGAACAGAGTATGCGACACAGTTGTAAGGTTACACCCCAAACAAAGTCTCATGGTTGTGCAATGGGCAAAACCATCGTCGGGAAGACTCAAGCTTAACAATGATGGAAGTTTCAACAAGATAGATGGGAGTGCTGGATTCGGAGGTGTTTTAAGAAAAGACAATGGTGAAATTATTATGGCGTTCTCAGTCCCTTATAGATGCAGCAACCATAATATAGCGGAGGCATATGTACCATATTTTGTCATTACCTGGTGTATTGAGAAGGGCTATACAGATTTTACTCTAGAGTTGGTCTCGTTAATGCTCGCTGATTTGATAATGGGGGAGACAGAGAGGAACTACAAAATGGCTACGATCAGGGAAAAAATATCACAATTAAGGCGCACATCTAATATAGACATTCTCCATTATTATAGAGAAACTAATCAACTAGCTTGGTAAAATTGGCATCAAAAGGTCAAAGTGGAGCTTTCTTCTTTTCTGGGCAGCAGCTTCCTAAAGCAGCCAAAGTCCCATTTTACTTGGACAAAAGCCAAATTCCAAGCATTATAATTATGACAAGGCCAATTTTTTTGTAAGCTAGGATTTTTTGTTTGTGGCAGGTGAATCTGATTTTATTATCACCTTGCTACCTTTTTTGAAAGGGTAATCTTTACCCTTGTGTTGTAATATTTTTGAAGTAATACAGCACTCCCAATCTATGGGAAATTATATAAACAAAAGGCATGTTGAATTATTCAAATAGAGCATGTAGTCGTAGATATCAGGTTTTGATTCAGAAGTTATGTAACTAGTTTTTTGTTGTCTGTCTAGAGATCTAGTAGATTGAGACACCCGTCCTAGAAGGTAGTCAAGAACTCTAGAGGCTCTTTATATTGTAAGTACCATTTTTTGGTTATAATAATATTAATTCCCCTGTTTAATACCAATGAAATTTAATATCAAAAAATCATAAAATAAGCAAATTAAGTTTAGACATGCAAACTGAAAAAGCCGAAAGAAAACAAATTGACATAATTTCAGAAAACCTATAAAAAGGAAAGGGAGGAACAAGAATGTATATAAGTACTTTGTAAATGAAAAAAAAAAATGAAAGAAACACAACGCACCAGTGTGAAATACGTGCACTAATTTACAAGTTTTGTTGTGTCTTGATTAGAAGAAGTTTTATATATCTATCTATATATCATTCTGTAATTTTTGATTATTTTTAAGCCAATTAATTTGGGTTTTGTTTACTAAAGGAATTTTTAGAAATATGTTTATAGATTCAACTAAAACACAGAGTATATTAGTAAGAACAATTAGTAAAATATTGAGATCAAACAGATGAATTGACCCCAATTGAAAGAGGTTGAGCTTGAGCTCTCATGAGAGCAGCTTCTAGACAAAATGAAATTGAGGAAAAAGATCTTCACCTTCTATTCAGTAGAGTTAAGTTTTGTACACGTAAAAAGAAAAGAGTAAAAATGCTAATTATAAAAATACCCCTATAACTAACTCAACTAATAACTTCCTAAGTCTAACAACTAACTAATCAACAACATGACATAAATAAATATAACACTACAATTGATAACACTCAATTAATCTCAATACCTCCATCAAGTTGGAGGTGATAAAGTCACAGACAACTTGCCAAGACGATCATAATGCTTGAACTTTGTAACTGCTTTTGTCAAGATGTCTGCCAGCTAGTTATTAGTGGAAATATGATGGAGTATAATCAAGCCATCTTGCAGCTTGTCGCTTTCAAAGTGACAATCTACTTCTATATATTTTATTCTTTCATGAAACACATGATTCTTAGCTATGTGCACTGCAGCTTGACTATCATAGAAGACTGGGATAGGGGCATCACATAAGACTGTTAGTTCTTCCAATAAGCGCTTGACCCACACTAACTCACCAACCACCTTCCTCAAAGACCTGTATTCTGCTTCTGTAGAGGACAATGAGATAGTGGTTTGCTTCTTTGATTTCCAACTGATTGGAATGGTTCTTAGGATTACATAGTATCCACTCATAGATCTCCTGGAATCAGGGCATGCAGCCCAATCTGAATCACAATAGGTTGTGACTTCATAGGAAGGATCATTATATAGAAAAATCCCTAAGGTAGGATATACCTTCAGGTATCAAAGGACATGTATAGCAGCCCTGAGATGAGGTTCTCTTGGTGTTTGCATGAACGGACTTAAGTATTGCACATTGTAGGCAATATCTAATCTTGTGTTTGTCAGGAAGTTGAGCTTCCCAATCAGCTTCCTGTAATATGATGGATCAGTCAACAAAGCACATTCTTCAGCTTTGAGTTTGGTTGATGAGTCAAGTTGAGAAAAAACATAAAAATACCCCAAGTAGTCATATTCTTTCGATAAATCAGTGGTGAATATTCTCTGAAAAATCAATACCCCATCATTTTTATAAAGCATCTCAAAGCCGAAGAAGTTGTGCAACTTCCCTAAGTCTTTTATTTTAAACCGATTGTGCAAAAATGCCTTCAGTGCTATGATTTCTTCAAAGTCAGTCCTAGTAAGAATCACATCATCAACATATATTGCCATAAAAATATATTGATCACCTTGTTTCTTGTATAACAAAGAATAGTCATTTGATGAGTGCATGAACCCCTAGAATGCAAAGATTCTGTTAGTTTGTCATATCATTGCCTACTGGCTTATTTGAGTTCATATAAGAACTTCCTTAGTCTGCCCACAAGTGATTTATCCTCCATCATCAGACCTTGTGGGACATCAATGTACACTTCCTCATGTAGATCACCATGGAGGAAAGCATTGTTCACATCCAATTGATAGACATCCCATCCTTTCTTTACTGCAATGTTGATTAAGGTCCTAACAGTAGTCATCTTCACTACTGGAGAAAAAGTTTATGTGTAATCAACCCCAGCTTCCTGAGTGTATCCTGTTACCACAAGCCTTGACTTGTATCTTTCCATACTTCCATTTGCTTTGTGTTTGATTTTGTACACCCACTTGCACCCTATATCTCTCTTTCCTACATGCAAATTAACTAAATCCCAAGTATGATTAGTATATAAAGTTTCAAACTCTAGTGTGATTGTTGCCTTCCAGGCAGTATTCATAGCTGCCTCATCATAAGAGTTTGGTTCACACTCATGTGAAATACTTTTTACCAGTTGCTGACTATTATGGCTTAAAACATTTAAGGATAACTGTTGGTAAAAAGGGCATTGAGTAATGTGGATGTGAAATGAACTGGTTGATGTTCAGGGTTTACATCATTATTTGAGTGGTTGTAGGTTTGGTAGAGTGCAGACATAGTCTTTAAGGTGAGAGGGAGTAGTGAGTGTTCTGCATGATCTTCTATATTGTATAAGATTAGGTTGGTTATTGTCAGGCCTTATATAATGTATTTTCTCAAGGGATGATGCCCATGTTTTTGAATGATCTCCAATTATAGGACTATGAATGTGTGTTCTGTTGACTGAATCTGGATTCTGTTGTGAGTCATGGTTATGTAGGCTTAAAGGACTTGGATAGTTTGGTGATGTATTTGTGATCGAGGACTGCATATTCTCAGATATACGACTACTAGTGGCAGAAGTTGATGTATCTATGTCAATAACACAATGATTAGCAGGATCATTCACAATGGTGTTTGGACATGAAGAATTAGAATTTATCGTATGCAAGACAGAAGCAAATGAAGAGTGTTCAGGTGAAATAGCAAAAGGGAACACATCTTCATGGAATAGAACATCTCTAGATATATGTACCCTCCTTGTGGCTAGATCCAAGATTTTATATCCTTTTACCCTAAAAGGATACTCTACAAAAATATGAGGAGTAGCCCCTGGTTCAAATTTATCTTTGTGTGTCTTAAGTGTGGTAGTGTAACATAAGCACCCAAAGTGAGTAAATTGGTTTTCTGTTGTAGAGAAGTTCAAAATGGCATTTATCATAAAAGGACAGTAGAGGGTAGTCTGTTTATCAAGTATGTGGCAGTAAGGATACACCCCTCCCTCCCCCCCCCCCCCTATTTTATTGGTAATTTGGATTGATGAAGCAAGGCCCTTGCAATTTGTAGAAGATAGTTGTGCTTTCTTTCCACCACACCATTTTGTTGTGGTGTGTTTGAGCAGGTATTCTAATAAATTATCCCATTTTTTTGAAAGAACAACATGGCTTCACGCCATTAAATTCTAACAACTTTAACTAAAGAATTGAACTGGTTTTCAATCATAGAAATGAGGGCTTTAATGTCGTTAAGGGTGTTGATTTTGCTGCTCAAGAGATGTATCCAAGTTGGTTTGCTAAAATTATCAACCATGGTAAGGAAATATTTTTAGTTGTCATGTGTATTTATGTGATAGGGACCCCATAAATTAATGTGTAGTAATTCAAAAAATTTAATGGTAGATAAAGTTTTCTGGGGAAATGGCAATCTTGGCTGCCTTGCCATGAGGCAGATAGAATAGAGAAATGTTGTTTGGGATAGAAGTTAACTGGTATGGTAGATATTCTTTTCATTTTCACAAAAGGTACATGACCTAGTCTACTATGCCAAAGATGTTCAACATTGTTCCCATGAGATGCAATAGATGACAGAAAAGAATATATACCAAAGGGAGAGTTAGTTTTGTTTCTTGAATGAAGGTTATTTACATTGTTGGGTGAATGTGGTGACTTATTTACAATTTATAATGAGTGTAAAGGCAGACTGTGACTCTCTACTCTATTCACAACATCAACTGATGCAGGAAAACAAGAATGGGAGTAAAAAGTAGAAAGGATAGAAGATGGACTACTATGACATTTTGAGCATAAGAAGTACAAATCACTCTTTACTTTACCAATTTCCAGAGGTTTCTTCATTGAAGGGGCCTGCATCATGCAAAGATATTTGCTAAAATTAACTATGCAATCAAGATAGTCTGTTAGAGAATGAATATAGATGAGATTGTAATTGAAATTAGGTATATACAACACTCTGATTAGAGTTAACATTGGACCAAGAAATGCATCTCCAATTTTTGTCACTTTCACCCTATATCCATTAGGTAGTGTAACTAGAAAGGGATAAGATAAGGTTCTAATATTTTTCAGGAAATATTTTCTATAGGTCATATGATTTGAAGCTCCACTATCTATATCCACAAGTCAGCAAGTGATTTAAAGCATTTACGTATTGTACTTTCAGCAATCTCTTTATAAGTAGAACAAGCTAGAATACCTGCAAAGTTGGAAACTCCACATGCTATGTTTTTTAGCCTTCCCTTGTGGTCCTCACTGGAAATTTCTCCAATAGACTGAGTAGCTGATTGTATTGATCCTTTGTCAAGCATTGAAATTCCTGATTGTGAGATCAACCATCAGCTTCTTCACATTCTGTGTGAATTTTTGCAATAGATGCTGCATTTCTCCCCTTAGTGAACATGAAATCATGAGGGAACCCATGTATCCTGTAACAATTGTCTCTAGTGTGTCCTGGCTTTTTGCAATAGTCACAGAATAATCGAGACTTGGTATTTGGATACTCTTGCTTGTTTGAATTGTACGAGTTATTATTATTTCATTTTGGATTGTGGTTTGTCCTGAATTTGTTATTATTAGGCCCATTTACATTCAATGAAGTGGACTCCATAACCAGTTTGTTGTTTAGCCTAACTTCTCTCTGCTTTTCTTCTTGAATAAGAATGGAAAAGGTTTTGCTATGTTGGGCAGTGGGTTCATCATGACTATGTTACCTCTCACCACTGTGTAGACTTCATTTAAGCACATCAGGAATTGAATTAGCCTCCGCTCTTGCTCAGCCTTGTGCATATTGGCCTTTGCACCACAGATACACTGACAATTGCATTGTGTGTGTGCATTCAGTGTATTCAATTCCTCCCAAAGCCTTTTCATTTTTGTGTAATAGCCTGTGATATCCAAAGCTCCCTGGCTAATGTAGTTAATTTCCATATGTAATTGATACAATGTTACTCTATTAGTTTAATCGTATATATCTTCCAGCTCTTGCCATAATTCCTTAGCATCACTGTAGACTATCAGCTAAGTCCTTTGAAAGTGATTTTAGAATCCACGGTGTTACCATGTCATCGCATCGAACCCACTGATCATAAGTGGCATCATCAGGATTAGGTTTCTTACATTTTCTGGTGATGAATCCAGCCTTGTTTTCTACGGATAGTGCTCTGAGAACTCCTCTTCTCCAAGATCTGCACCCAGTTCCATCAAATGTAATAGGTACCAAAGTCGTTCCGACACTCTCCGACGAGTGCATGTACAGCAGATTGGTCGAGTCCAAATTATTGGCCGCATCCTAATTTTCCTTGTCTTCGTCCATCGATTGAAGACAAATCATAGAAAATTAGTTGAAGTAAGCTCTAAATCTAGAGAGAAGAATCAAAAAAGTTTAAGCCCTAGCAATGAACTGTGAAGTGCATATTTTGATTTTGTAAAATTGAAAAGATGGAATTAAATGATGAAATTTGATGAGGAGAAAGAAGTGTTGATGTGAGAATCGAGCTGTGCTCTAATACCATGTCGAGATTGAGATCAAACAGATAAATTGACTATCGCGCCCCCTTTTCCCTCACTTTTTTGACGGTGAAGAGGTTCGGGTTTCGACATTCACGGGGTGTAATAACTTATTTCCTTTTAGGAATTGGTTATTTGAAGAGTCGCTACCTAACGGATTATGGTGCATTAGGGCACCTAAAGTAATTAACTCTTGGGTTGGTTTGCATTACCAGAGAATAGGGTAAGGGCTCGAAGTAACCTCGAGGGAAAGGTGTTAGTCACCCCTCTTGGTCCACAACTGTGGGTCCCGACCGAACTTATATTCACAAATTAGTCCATATAAACAGTTGAATCAAATAAGTTGCAAGTAAAGCATGTTGGATAACTCAAGTAGCAAGATAAAGGTTTGAACAAGTTGTAAAACAAAGGTTTTGGCAAGAAGGGGTCCTAGGTTGGTTATCTTATAGGATCACCCCACGAAATGTCCGGTAAATACTCCTCAATGAGGGGCTACAGGTGACTTTAGCGTGTAGTCATCATATGTCATGTCTACCCTTCTCATCCCCTTATTGGTCATGCAAAGCGAGTGTTTGATCAACTATTCCTATTGCGTGCTGCTACCGGTACCTTCTTAATGGTCTTGTAAGGAGTTATGACATCTACCTATAGGTGGTTCTGGACATACCCCTAAGGTTTTTAAAAGTGAAAAACTCTAAGGCGATAGTTAAAAGCATTTAGGAATTTCACACATAATGGGAGCAATTAAGAGGCTTAGAGTTTCCTCCTCAAATAAGCACATAAGAAGCACGACTCAAGCACAGTTAAGGTCTTTTATTAGACAATGTCCTAAAGAAGGATATCTAAATGAATATGCAGAAACAAGCAAACCTTTTTTAGACTCAGAAATTATACTCTAGCAGTTGCCTAGGGACTCTTTTAAAAGCATGTTAGGGTCGGAAACGTTAAGCGATAGAGATAGTTTCAGAGAATGCAATTTTGGAAACACCCTAAAGGCTTGCTTACACACGAAGTACTGATGTTTATATTAATACAGAAACAAAAAGATTTTGAAATGGGCTTCTTTAATACGTATAGGTATGATATCTAATGAGATTGAGATAGTTTAAAAGAACTTGTCTCGGGAAATACTTAATACTTAATAAAACCAATTCAGAAATGAACGAGGCGTGATCAAGGTGACTTATTAGACTAAATTAGAATAACAGACAAAATTACGAGTAGAGTTCCCTATAGGCATGATATCTAGGTGTACTATTAATTTTAATCGATCTGCAGGTGTGGCAATGTACCGAAATACTCGTTATAACTATATCTGAGTTAAGTCCTATAGGCATGGTATCTATTCTTAAACTGATTTTAAGATATGATTGTTTGGAACCTATATTCATGGTTTCTAAACATGACAAAATGTACAACCTTATAGACATGGTGTCGACGCCCCCTTTTTTCCTAAAGCAGAATCGAGTTCACGACATTCAGGAAGACAACTCTTTTCCCACTTTGGGAATTGGGTTTTTGAGAGTTTGAAGAGTCGCCACCTAATGATTATAGTGCATTAAGACACTTTTAGAAAAATTTAAAGATGAAAACCAGAGTTTGGGTAAGGGCTTGAAATTATCCCGAGGGGAAGGTGTTAGGCACCCCTCAAGATCCACTAGTGTGGTTCCCAGCCATGCTACAATTGTAACTTCAAATGCAAGTGCAAATAAAAAAGTACAAGAAGCACAAAAGGTTAAAAGAAATGCTGAATTTTAGAAAGGAGCAGTTTGGTAAAAATGTGCAAATAGAGGGAAGAAGTCAAGTACTCAGTGCAAATAATCCAAAAATCATGTGAGAAGCAAAAAAATGCAATATCTTTAAAGATTCAGAAAAATTCGTTAAACGAAAAAAAAAAAAGAGGGTCCTAGGTTTATACATTACATGGATCATTCACACAACACTGGTACTCAATTGTACGCAGAGTGTTATCATGTAATCATCATCTCCATGTCTAGCCTTCTCACCCCGTTAAGGTATTAAAATGTGGACCGGTATCGTTTACTTATCGCATGCTATATCCGTCCCAATCCTATCAGTCCCGGGGTATTGGGACTCTAATCCTATAGGGGAAATAAAGGGATGGAGGCCTTTATGGAGTTTAAAGGATAAAATTCTAGCTCGACATTCAAAACAAGTATCAAATAAAAGGGTAGAACAAACAAGCAAACAAGGCTCAAATTAACCCCAAAAGTCAAATAATCATTTAGTTTAGCATGCCTTGACAAGTACTGATTTGGTCTTAGATTAAAATTAAGCAGCGCGCGGGCTGGTTCAACACATGCATTTAGACAGAAAGTCTGCATTAGGCCACTCGGATACAGTTGCCAGGGACAGACCCAATTAATTAATTAGCCAACCCTTTGTCTATGTGTTGAAATAAAACTAGGCGTAGGATCTATTAATTTCAAGAAAAGATGCAAAGAGTTACCAGTAATTTCAGAAAAGATGCAAGTTGATTTTAGAGAAAAGAGGCATCAGTTTTAACAAAGAGAAAAGATGCAAACTGCTTTTAGAAAAAAAAGAATTACAAGTTGTTTCAGAAAAGATGCAGACTGATCAAAAGGTTTACGAGCTTCAGGAAAGTGCAGATTGATTATGAGAAAGGGTTTACCAATTGTAGTAAAGATAGATACGAGTTTCAGCGATTGGTTCTGCTTTAGAAATGAATTAGGCTATTAAGGACGAGATTTCCTATATGCATGCTTTCTATATGTTTGCTGATTTTAACACCCTTTCATGACATTAATAAGAATCTTATACACACGATGTCTATATGCGACTTTATTATTAAGCCTATAAACGGTTTGCCTAATGACATCTATGTATGCAGAAATGCAAGAGCCTATAGGCATGATCTTTATATGTGTAATTACAGAAACATGAGTGTTAAATCGTATAAGCATGATTTCTAGGTGATTTTTTTGTGGTAAAGTTAAGCGTTAAATCCTATAGGCATGGTCTCTATGTGATTGAATCAGTATTAAAGACCCTATAGGCAGGATTTCTAGTTTGATAAAAATAAAATCCTAAGTCATGATTTCTATCCCTTGGATGCAAGAAAAGTAAAGACCCCTCCCAACCCTTTTACTATAATCCCCGAGTTTCATACAAAATTATTACAAACCAATGAATCAAACTGGAAATTAAAAGATACATCAAAAGCTAACAGCTAGATCCGAGCAGCCTAATTCAACCTTAATGTCTGGTAACATGCGATTAAGCCATTTCCGGGATTCAAATTTCCAAAGCCTTCTCTTTATCCAAGGTATTTCAAAGTTCCAATGAATCTTAGGGATTCCAGGCATTGCTTACAACCAGGATACCATTAGCATTAGAATAGTGTAGTGTGGAAGAGCCAGCTCTCAGGCATCCAAGTTCAGAGGGAGCTCAGGGGTCTCAAAGCATGGCTTGCAAGAGGGGGGCAGACCTTATAGCTAAGAGTAAGTGCAAAGTGAAAGGGGATTAGGGAGCCATAACATGTGGTGGTCATACCTAGCCACAAGGTAGGCTGACACTCCCCTGACCACTTGTTTGATTGAACAAGTTAGGAGCAGACCTTTTGAAGGTCAGACTAAAGTCTGGATAGTGATTAGGACAATGTCAGACTCAAATCCAGGGCCCAAACACATAGAGGAGAAAAAGGGATGGGAATTGACTGAGTTTGGGATTCAAAGAATCCAGTTCAGGATCATAGACAACAATATTGGAGTGTTGTTATGTCCTGAACCACAACTCACACACAAAGGGTAAAGGGTAAGGGAATTCATAAGGTATCAAATTTATGACAAACAACTGATTTAAATACATAATTGAACTATAAAGGAAAGGGGGGAAGCATGTGACAATATGCTAGAAAAAATGGGCAGAATTAAACACATTTTTGTTGAGGCATGTAAACTAATTGAGACATACCAGTATAAAAGCAAAAGAGTGCAGAAGAAAGCAAACACAGTCCATAGCTGTGCAAGTATCAGAAAGAGAGAGAGTATAAGTGAAAGTGAATTGTGAACTCAGATTGTTCTGTGTTCGTGTGTGTTGAAAGAGAAGGGAGGAGAGTATTTATAGTGTAAAAACAGGCAGAAAAATAAGGTAAGGATTGCAGTTCAGCAATAATTAGGGGAACAAGTGTCAATTAGAATTAAACAGTATCAAAGACTTCCCTTATTTGAGGAATTAAAAATCAAACAGTAACATACAAGTGCTAAACAAGGAAAGAGATCACATAGGCTAACTATGACTAATAAGTATTTGAAGCATAGTACAGGTACATAGTAGGTAATAGAGGCTAGGTTCATCGGACTCTAATCAAGGAAAGGTCTATCAGAACCCAATACCAATATAATCAAAGTAAAGGAATCAATCAACTTGAGCAGGAAAGGCAGGGGTCGAGATTTCAAGGCAAGCATTCAAATAGGTCTGAGAAGCAGGGAAATTGGTAAATAAGGAAAGAATCAATCACAAGAGTGCTATCAGAATCACACAAAGAGATTTGAAGTCAGCCCATAATTAAGGGCTACTTTGAGAGGAAAATTTAACATATAAAGGAATGCATAATCTTAGGCATGTGAGGCTAAGTTGTGGTAAAATAATAGCATGTAGCAATAACTAAATGGCATGATAGTCAAGTTTTAGTGCTTAACAATAGATAAAAGATTCAGAAGCATGCAAAGAACTCAGAACCAAAAAATAATCAAGAGAATGGAAGCACACTGCAATTTCAACGAACGAGTTGCACAAACAAAAAGAGATTGAATAGTCCCCAAAGAAACTAGGGTTTTCGAGAATCAAACGAGTTTAGAGGAGATGAGCAGTCAAACAAACAAAACAGGTTTAGAATCCCGGATAAGCCCCAAAATTAGGGTTTTCACTCATGCTAAATCAGATATAGGAGAGGGTAAATCAAGTGAATAACAAACAGAAACTCAAACAAGATCCCAAAATTAGGGCTTTTAACATGCTAAATCAAATAAAAATAAAGTGCATCAAACCACCACTAACAAACAGACCAGGAAACTCAAATAAAATCCCCAAGAAAATTAGGGTTTTCAACATGTGAGTTTAGATAGAAGATAATACAAACAAACACAGTAAAAACATGTCGAGATTCAGAGAAGAGATGTTCGAGATAGAATAACATGAAACCCTAGTTGAGGAAAATAGAGTTTCTGAAAGCAAACATTAAAGAATCTTTGAGAAAAATCCATAGAAGGTTCACACACATATAGATCCAGAACAGATCTAAAATAAATCGAAGGAACCTCAGAGATTAGGGTTTCGTAAGAAACCCAAGAGACGAGATAGGCTTTGGAAACCATTGATCTGAGCAGAGAAGTCGAAGATCGAACTCGAATGGCCATGGCTGGCCGGACAGAGGTTGAAAATGACCGGAAAAAAGCCATCGAGCAAAGCTTGGTCGAGACCTTTTCAAGATCTAGTCATAGGACCTTAGAGATGAGACCATAGAAGCCATGGGAAGCCAGTGTAGGGCTCCGATGAGTCTGGGAGCCATGGATTAGGGTTTCGATGGGAGGCGGCGGCTAGGGTTTTGGGAGAGCTCGAGAGACGAGAGCGTTTGAGGGAGGAGGATTGGAAAAATGAGATAGGGTTAGGCGGTTGTGTGAAATTAAAAAGGTAAGAAGTAACGGTGGTTGTTGATCTAAATGATCAACGATCGACATTCAAAAGGGATATGGGTTGGGTCGGTTCAACATGTGCTGGGTCGGGTATGCATTTTAATTGGGCTGGGTAATTGGATTTCAAATTGGGGCTGAAATGGGGTGCCAAATTGGCTAAAATTGAAATGCAATAAGGCCAAATCGTAAATAGCCAATTTTTCCCTTTTAATTTTGTAAAAATAGTAATACTGATTTTAAAAATAAATTAAATATACTGGGTAAATAAGTATTATATAAATATTAGTTAAAAAATGTTGGGATTAATTTTATAAACATAAAATGTCATAAATTACAAGATTGGCTATAATTGCAATTATATGCAATTAAGCTTTAAAATACCAAACAAATTTGTAAAAAATATGCAAAAATTACTTTAATTATATTTTGGTGTAAATGTGAAAATAAAATGAATTATTCACCAAAAATGATAATTTTGGGAAAAATTATTGGATTTTGTTGTGTAAAATAAGCAATAAATTAGTTTTAAAAAAAATCATTAAAAATGTCAAAACTCTTGGATGTGCTTATATATGCACCAATATGCTATTTTGGAAATATTTGGGTATATATAAAAAAACTTAGGGAAAAATTGGGTATCAAAAGCTGCCTCTCTTTACCCGGGAAGGATGAAAGAGTTGTCGGGTAAAGATATGATGGCCAATTTTGACAGGAAGTGGTGGTTTGAAAATGAGTTTGACCGAGCTCCAGTTTATGAGCTGCCTACATATCCCTGGTTTTACATGCCGATGGAGATTTGAAAGGACGGACATGACGCTTGAGGGAAGCAAGAGGTGTTTTGAAGTTGATCGGCTGCGAGGACCGGAACGAGGTCGCTTCTGTTGAGACGGCTGTTGCTAGTCAGTGTGCCTGCAAGTGAGCAATACAGGCGTATATTGTGCGTAAACTTAAACATGATGCAAGTTTCGGTTGGACCATGAATGTTGTCCTTCGACGGTTAGGATGACGTCCTCAGACCATGATGTCCTGGGCCATGAAGTGTAAAATTAAAGGATTCGCAGGCTATGAAATGACATTCTTGGGCCATGATAATGGTGCCTCCGAACCATGATGCCTTTGAATAATGATTTGCATGGTATAAAGTGGAGTCCTCGGGCTATGACATGGTGTTCTCGGGCTATGAAGATGATGCCTCCGAACGATGATGCCTTTGGACAGTCTGGCGATATTTCAGCCCATGAAATGCAAGATTTGGCAGTGTTTCAGCCGATGCAAAAGTGTAAATGGCGATATTTCAGCTGACATAAATTTAAATAAACAGGCGATGCTTCAGCTGATTATAATACGTAAATAAAAGCGACGATATTTCAGTCGATGTAAAAGTAAAACAGTGATGTTTCAACCAATGGAGAATTTAAATAACAGTCTGGCGATATTTTAGCCAATGCAAAAAAGTGTAAATGGTGATATTTCAACCGATAGATAATTTAAATAAAGTTTGGTGATGTTTCAGCCGATGCAAAAGAATGTAAATGGCGATATTTCAGCTGATGTAGAATTTAAATAAAGTTTGGCGATATTTCAGCCGATGCAAAAGAATGTAAATGGCGATATTTCAGCCGATTGCAGGACATAAGTAAAAGTGGCGATATTTCAGCCATGCAAGATGTAGGTAAAGGTGGCGATATTTCAGCCATGCAAGAAAGATAAGGTGGCGATATTTCAGCCATGCAAGTGGAGGTAGAGCTTAACCTCGGAAGGCAGAAAAGTAGCCTTATGCAGATAATGCAGGATGGGGACAACGCTTAGTCTCGGAAGGCATAAAGGTAGCCTTATGCAATGCAGAAAATGCAGATGGAGACAACGCTTAGTCTCGGAAGGAAGAAAGGTAGCCTTATGCAGTACAACTAATGCAGATGGAGACAACGCTTAGTCTTGAAAGGCAGAAAGGTAGCCTTATGCAATGCAGGATAACGCATATGGAGACAACGCTTAGTCTCGGAAGGTAGAAAGGTAGCCTTATGCAATTCAGGATAATGCAGATGGATACAACTCTTGGTCTTGAAAGGTAGAAAGGTAGCCTTATGCAATTCAGGATAATGCAGATGGAGACAACGCTTAATCTCGGAAGGCAGAAAGGTAGCCTTATACAATTCAGGATAATGCAGATGGATACAACGCTTAGTCTCGAAAGGCAGAAAGTTAGCCTTATGCAATGCAGGATAATGCAGATGGAGACAACGCTTAGTCTCGGAAGGCAGAAAGGTAGCCTTATGCAACAAGATAAAAGTGAATAGTAAGAAAAAATTCTTAGATGATAGTTGATCGTGATATTGTAGCTGCTGGGACCATTGCGTGCGGATAGCAAATGCGAATAGGTGCGACGGTTCAATGCAATTGCGTAACATGTTTGATACCTTTGTGACTTGGGTGCTTGCATCGAAAGAAAATTATGAGTTTTATAAAGGGGAAAGATTAGTTCGTTTTCCTGTGGCTTCCGCCGTTACGTGTTATTGGGGTAGCATTGCTAAACAGTAGTTATCATAGTTATACATGATTTAACAAATATAACGTGAGTAAAAAAAATAGTTTTGTTTAGATGAACCAACGACTGCAACGCGGTTGAAAGCACTGCAACCTCTCTTGCTCCGGAATTTTGAGGGTCCCCCTCAAAATTCTACCCTAGTTTACTGAGGCTGGCACTTCTGACGGCTGTGCTGAATGACTAAATAATCAACTTCGGAATTTTGATGGTCCTCCTCAAAATTCTGACCCAGTTTACTGAGGTGACATGCTTGGCGATGAGCGGCTGAAGACTAACTTCGGAATTTTGAGGGTCCTCCTCAAAATTCTGTCCCAGTTCGAATAGTAAGGGGAAAATGAAAATTTTATTAAATCGTGACCGAACCCATAGGGCTGCCTACGTATCTCCTCTTAAACGGGAATCAGGTCAAGCGTAGTTCAAATTATATCATGAAGAGAAAGCATATGATTACACATAGTATCGTTTCACTGCGTCTGTATTGAGTGGCTTTGGCCAGACTTCTCCGTCCATTTCTGCGATGATAAGGGCTTCTCCAGTTAAAACCCGGTGAACCATGTACGGACCTTGCCAGTTGGGAGAGAATTTCCTGTTGGCTTTATCTTGATATGGGAATATCTTCTTCAACACCAACTGCCCCGGTGTAAACTTCCTTGGCCTAACTCTTTTGTTGAAGGCTCTGGACATTCTGTTCTGATACAACTATCCGTGGAAAACATTCATCCTTTTTCCATCTATAAGGGCTAACTGCTCGTAGCGACCCTTTACCCATTCTGCATCGTCCAACTCTGCTTCTTGTATGATCCTCAAGGAAGGAATTTCTACCTCGGCGGGAATG